>CM035787.1:16208974-16396474 GCA_020466265.1 Siphamia tubifer | reverse complement strand
GAACAGCTTCAAGCCTTTTAACACTGACTCTATAATAGAAGCCTGTGAAGTCTACTAGAAAGGTATAGTATGGAGAGTACTGTCCAATGCACTGGTCCGAAATCTCCCACATATCAGCTGTTTGACATCTTACTTCAGTCATTGGATTTGTACTGTATACTCATTATTCATTCAGTGACCCCTGTTGCCTTTTAAATGGGAGCACAGTTATGTGGAAGACACCAGGAAGGATTTTTCCAGTAATTTCTGGCTCATCTGCATTATTTATTCACCTTCACACCATCTTTATTAGCATGAGAAACAAAACAGTCACCATAGCAGATTCATTTCTCTACATTTATGCAAACCATGGCTGGGTAATACTAACTTTTTAATGCAATCATTTGTCATTGAAGGGGCTTTTATGTTTTTATTTTAATTGTGTGATTTTAATATATCCTTTGTGGAAGAAAGAATTTGGGGTCAGTATGTGTGTTTTCTTTGCAGTAAATTGGAATATACTTGTTACCTTAAAAGGAACCATGACTAATACATTTAGGAGTAAACCAGACGTTATTTGTTAATGAGGAAGAGAAGAGCAAAGGTTGGACAACATACTATTTGAACATCCAATTTGGTAATGTCTTATATGATGATAGTTGTGACAGGTTGTTTTAAATATCATACGATGTTATCTATTCACTACTGTCATTAAAGATTGAAGATTTTCTCATCAGACCCACTCTAATATGTTTGACTGTTTTTGTCCACAACACCTTGAGAGCTTTTTTTTTTTTTTGGCAATGACAACTGCACAGTAGTGTGGTATGAAATATTGGTTTGTCTGTTGCCACAGAGCCAATCAAATGTCAGTATTTGTACTGTAACAATGCTTTTGTCCCAGGTTCTGTTCCATGAAGTCATTGTTCACTTGTTGCCACAGTGACATATGGTGTACACATATGACCAAATGATGTCCATCTGCAAAAAGATGTCATATTGTTTTGGTCTTTTGTCCACATGTCACCCGTGTCATCAGTGTCCCCAAATTTTCTTTTCCCATAGCTGAAAAATCTGCCAACACCACCTGGGCATTGATATATGGATAACCACAAACACCACTTTTTGAAAACAATGACACCCTAATCCCACCTGAACAGAAGAAAAAAACCCTGGACGAGGGACGGAACAAGATTTTCGAATATTCGTGACACGTTTGAATATAGAATACTAATTTCAAATGCTGCATTTGTTGTATTGTGTTTCAGTTGGACAGAATATCGTATTGACTGTCATTGTACGGTGGCTGACAGGGAAAAACACACTGTATTGAGGGGGGGGGTTATGTGTCGTGGAAATACGTTCGACTTTTTAATAATATTCGAGTAGTTTCCAGCAAATTTCGAATAGTGTTTTGGACCAAAAGTCACATCCATACCTCACTGCATTCTTCTGTGGTTTTAGTGAAGTCTGCAGCTCAGTCTGTGGTTGTGTAGAGCGTCACATGTAGGTGTGGTAACATATTACACTGCTTTAACCCAGTTTTTCCCTTTGTTCATATACTTGATATGTGTATGAACACCACACTTTCAGCAAAAGAAAAATATCACAACCATTATTGTTTGGCTGTAGCCTCCAGTACCAGAGGGTTTTTCCTGTAAGTGGACAGGAACATGGCATGTATGATGCTTACTGTGTCAGCAGGGTGACAGATTACCAGTCTACTCATGAGAAAACCAGGGGTCTGATTGGTTCTGTGGTAAAAGACAAATTAGAGTGTTCCCACAGTGCTGTGGAGGTGGCCTCTTCGTTTTTTTTCTCCACATTTTCTTTGTTATACCAAGCCTTGGTATTTTCTTTAAACACTGCCTAAAAAAAATCTGTTTATCATTCGATTTTTAAAATAAAACCAAAAATAAGACAATGAAAAAACAAGTTGATTCTTCATTATTTGTTTCCAAAACCAATATGAAAAAAAAAAAACATAACAATGCATTTTTTTTTCCAGTTTTCATTTTTCTGTTTAAATGAATAATGGAAAAATCAGATAAAGGCAGTTTTTCATTTTATCCAATTTTGACCTGAAGCAAATTGAGTAAACCAGAAATGACCTTTGACCTACAGTGACAAAGATGGAAACCTACGTCCTATTTGGGGAAACTAAGAGGGTCACCCTAAGACCACGGAGAAAATATCATACTGTAATGATCTGAAAGTCCGGTGGCCATACTTCTTTGGGTTGTTAAGATGACTTTCTGATTTACTCAATTTACTTCAGGTTACCGTTTTTTTCTATTATTAATTTAAAAACAAAAAGGAAAAATGCATCACTATCCCTTTTTTCATTTAGTTTTTTTGGAAACCCACTCAAATAAAGAAAAAATGAGTTGTTTTTTCATTGTCTTATTTTTGGTTTTATTTTGAAAAAAGAATGAATAAATGATAAAAGGATTCTAAACATTACCAGAAAAAGGTATTACAGTAAAGACAGTAAATGACATCAGGAGACACAGTGCTCAAAGGCCATGGGTCATGATTAATAGTAATATATAGTTTTCCCTCCTTCAGAAAACAGATGCAGGAAAACAATGAAGAACTGCAAAATGTTGTTTTTAGTCATTAAAATTGTCTTTAGCTAACACCAGGCAAACAGGATTCAATATGCTAGTATAGCAGCACTTTTTTTTTTAAAGGTAAGCAATAGAACAATAGAAGAACATAAAATCAGAAAATTCAATATATATATATATATACTGTATATATACATATATACACACACACACATTATATACATATAAACATATAGACATTAATTATCGAACCAATCATATGAAAATATATACACTATATACAATACAGGCAGGATATAAAACATCTGTATGTGCCCAGTGTGTGATAATTACCCAGCTGTAATAAAGAGTCTAATTACAGCTGACAGGAAGGACCGCTGACAGCTGACAGTTGACTTCTGGTCTGAGTGGGAATCAGTCTGTGACCGAAGGTGCTCAGGCTGAACAGCTTAAGCTGGTGGAGTGGGTGTGATGTGTTCCTTAGACTCCTGTTGAGCCTCCTGAACATCCTCAGCCCAGTGTGTCTGCTACAGTGTGTCCAGAACAGCCCCTGTGATGGAGTCCCAGTTCCCTCAGCCCAGTACATCACACTAAATAACTGGACAGCAGACACCAGCGTCTGGTAGACTCTACACACAGGACGCTTACACATGTTAAATGACCTTAGTCTCTGTAGAAACTAAAGTCTACTTGGCTTCTTCTAGTGCAGAGTCTCCAAATGACAGGATCAAGTAAAAATATAAACCTTTGGGTATGCGGTCCAGAAAGGTCTGTGTCAAATTTACACTTACTGTATAAGTGTAAATGTAAAATGTCACTTATTTTTGAGTTTAAAAACAAATCATAAAGTTAGTTTTTAACTCTTTTACATTTTTTTGTATTCAATCTAATTGAGCTGTAAATAAAAATACCAAATACTCAATAACTGTTATTTTTTAACCATTTAAATGCCTTGTTTATAATGTTAAAAAAACAACAACTCATTTTTCTGCAAAAAAATAATAATTTAATAATATTGTTTTCCAGTGTACTCCATAAAAATGGCATCACATATGATTGAATGTTTACATGCTTGTATATGTGTGAAAATATGTTTAAAATGTTAAATCAACATTTTCCTCTTGTAAATATGTTTACAGTTTGATGTGTTTTTTTTTTTTAACAGGATTGTTCTGGCAACCACAGCTGCCAGAACAATCCTGATTTTTTTTTTTATTTTTTTTTTTTACAGTGCAAATATACAGATATATGATCATGTTTTTAATTGAAAAAGAAAGCCTATTGTCATCTGTGTGGAAATTCCTCTTAATTCAGTTTTGATTTCAGTGACACAAACAGATTAATGCAGTTCAACATCTGTGAATTTCAACATTAAAGAATGTTCGTATTGCCTTAATAATTATGTTTGTAGTAATAATGACAAACAAAATGATCATACAGTTTGTGCAGAATTCAAACTATTTACTTTTCTTTCATGGTGCAGCTGCTCCAGTAAAATCATGGGCAAGGCGGGGAGTAAAGTCCTTAGAGAGGCCTCGGTGGATGGAGTCCAAACACAGGTAGGAACAGCCAGACTGCAAACGCTGCCTCTACAGGATTTAGACACAGACACATGCAAATATACATAAATGTGATTGCGCTCGTGACATTAATACAAATGAATAATGAAGTAGAAAGTATTGTGGCTGGAGCAGGTGGTAGGGAGTGTGTGTCTGCCATTGTATGTGTGTGTGTGTGTGTGTGTGTGTGTGTGTTTACACATGTGTAGTGTGTCTTAGTGCTCCTGTGTGTCAGCTGGTGAAATGGGCCAGCTGCTGTGTTCTGCAGCTATCACAGGTTACGCAACCAGGATCATCTGCAGCTTGATTTCACACTTGGTTTTTCCTCATCACATCATCGTATCTACAATCATCGGAATACATTACTGAGCATTGGGAGGAGAGAGAGAGAGAGAGAGAGAGAAAAAAAAAAAAAAACAACCATTAATATCTTGTGATTAAACGGAATTAAGGAGCGAAAATCACGAGATGTTCCCAGTGATGCATAGAAAATCTATTAATTGCCAAGATACTGAGGTTATCATTTATGAAGCTGCTTGATGTGAATGAGAAGTTTGAACATTTTAATACAATTCTACTGTATGGACACTTTTATAGTAGGTTTGTGATGAAATTAACACGTCCTGACCAGAGGTGGAAAGTATTTTAATTTTTTTTAATTTTATCTTTTATTTTGCCAGGATTGTCCCATTGAGACCAAGTGTCTGTTCTTCCAGGGAGTTCTGATCAAAATGGCAGCAAACAATAAGTTTCAGACAATAACACATATCAGGGAGAAATAAACAAATATAACACATAAAGGAGACAGGCTTATTTTAAACTCAGTAGTTGCTAAAAAGCTGTGTGGAGTAGGTCTAAAAATAATGACAGCCCTCTGTGTATACATTATTAATTATATTCCTAAAAATCTCTAATGATGACAGAGAATCCATAGTCAATAAATTCTGTAAAATCATTCCAGAGATATGGAAAAAAAAAAAAAAAAAGAGTTTTCCCTAGTTCAGTACGAGGGGTAGAAGACTGTAACAGCAACGTCTGTGAGGAACATGATTACAGATGTAATGGAGTACTTTGTTACTGTACTTAAGTAGATTTTTTAGGTATCTGTACTTTATTTGAGTATTTATTTTCTCCCTACATTTGTGTATAAATATCTGTACTTTATACTCTTTATATTCTCACAATAGACTCATTACTTTTTCAAACCAAACAGATGTGACAGGATGAAAACTACATGGAGGAGAGAAATTGTGACTTGAAATATTATAGTTATATGACTATTTGGACTTTTTAATTTCACAATTTGGAATTTTTATCTCCCAATTTTTACTTTTAATTTCACAATTTGGACATTTTATCTTAAAATTATGCATTTTTTAACTCAGATTTTTTATTTTCATCTCAATTGTGACTTTTTTTTTTCTCATTTTTTCTACATTTTCTGCCCATACCCAAAAAACTGAGTACTGTGACTTGATCAAACACAATTTCAACACAGTAACTCACTTTTAAAGGTTTTAATTTGAATACTTTATTACAATTCAGGAATTAGTAAAGGAGTTGAATCAGTACTTATACTTTTATCAGAGTATTTTATCACACAAGTAGCTGTACTTCTACTTAAGTACAGAACGTGAGTACTTTGACAAATCTTACCTTTACATTACTCTTAAAACTTCATCAGATAATATAGCTTTATGGTGTGATTTTTGCATCTTAATTGCCATTGTCACAGAACACTAGACATTGTAGTATACAGTATATATTTATTACAAAAGTAAGGTGGGGCTCTGTGTATGTCCTGGGCATCACACAATATCTGTAAACAGTTAACTGCTGCAGTTTGTCATTATGTGTTTTAGCCAAAGTAAAATCAAGTGCAATTTGGTAGGACCAATATTTTTGGAAACATTTTGGAATAAAAAAGCCGTACCATCACATTGATTTACCCAGAATCATAGAATCGTCATTGAAGCGGGTCACCTAGCAACAGATGGACAATAGGGCCATGTTGCCAGGGTGTACAATGTCATGTGTAGAAACAGTAGAAGCAGAAACGTGTGTGTGTGTGTGTGTGTGTGTGTGTGTGTGTGTGTGTGTGTGTGTGTGTGTGTGTGTCTCTGTCTCTCTCTGAGTCTTTCTGTCTCTGTGTCTCTCTCTCTCTCTTTCTCTCTCACACACACACACCAGATTAAATACTAATAAATACTTAATAGAGCTGAACTGATCACAGCTACAGACCAAATGTTCTCAGTAACAACAACAACGTACACATATAGTCATGGATTAAATATCAGCAGGTCAGTTAATCCACTGCAGCTTCTATTTGAAAACTCTTTTACCTATAGTTCTTTTAATCAGAGGTGGAAAGTAACTCAGTAAAAGTAGTTCATTACTTTACTTACAGTAAGTAAACCACCCAAACCTGTTCTAAATGTCACATGACTTAATGTAGTTTGACAAAGATTCTCACACATCAGAAGATATAAACCACTTTAAGATAAAATAACCTCAGCAGGTACAATCACACATTTGTTCAAAATACAAATGTCAAACAGCAGATTTGAACATTTATGTCTCATAATTATCCACAGAGGAACCATATTCCAACAAACACACTCATTGTCCAACAAAAACATCCAAAACAAACCAAAAAAAAATGTCTAAATGTAGTGCAAAACACATCAAAACATTAATAAATCTCCACAAATGGAGATATATTGCACCGTTTAACAGGTCCCACCTCCAATATCCCAGTTTTCATCTTAATAGTTTCATTTATAATATAATCAAACACCAACTGCATGTTATCAAAATGGATCAAGAGCAGAATTCAATTTACTTTATCAAGACATGTAGGTGAAATTGAGTGGAAGTTTAAAACTTAAGTACATAATGTGAATACTTTGACTACCTCTATCTTTAATAAATGTCACAGAATAACTGACCTCATAAAGTGATATAACAAAATACAGGATATTATATATAATCAGGATAAGAGAAGTGGATGATGTTTAATGTTAAACATGTTAACCATTTCCCCTCCACCTTCTAACTAGTGTCAGTGTCCCTCAGTGATAGTATTTTCCAGTCAAAAAGGCACACCCTACCACCCCATCTCAACTTGTGTTGGGTGGCATCTCCGTCAGCTTGTGTGATTTAGTGGTGTGCTTGACAAGGTTGCGTTAGTCTGAAGAGAATTCATTCACAGGGATTAGGGATTAAGATTTCCCTGGTCGCTTTGGTGGAGTAAATCTGGGGGATTATGATGTCAACAGCCTGTGGCTGCAGGAGAAGGAAATTGAATTGTGAGGGACGGAGTGCTGATGGATCAGGATTACAGCACAGTCAGTGAGAAATCAGAGATGGGAGTCCATGTCTGTGCCTTTCTCCTGCTCTGGAAAACCTCCATGGGAGACAGTTGGCTGCCCTTTGGGAGCAATATACGCTGACAAAGTAGAACCAAAGTGGAATAAATGTTGATGATATTGACTGAGCGTTAAGAAGATAACTCAGTGGTAATCCCGTCCACCCCTCTTTGGTCTAGGAAGCATCAGGTGGTGAGTACTGTAGTACTGTTAGGCACAAGGCTCAACAGCCATGATGCCAACGAGAATTTATATACTGACAAAGCACATAAGTTTAAAGAAGTAAACTGTGAGTTTTAGTCACCTGCCGCTGACCCACTGTGCCTTGTTGTGAACGGGCTGCTTCTTTTTCTATATTCCAGCCAAGTCCTGCTGCGGCCGCACCTGCTGCGACTGTTAAATTTGAAGGGTTTGCTAAAACTAAGAAGATGAAGGTGAAATGGACCCAGCTGGGCTTGGTCTTCTTCCTGGTCTTATCAATGGTGATGACAGGATGCTTCTTCTGGCAGTATCAGCTGCCAAAACTCCTGCCAGGTAAGTCCAGCACGGTGGGAGGTAGGAAATAACTCATGTGTGATGTTGTTTACGTCAGACTGATGTGACATATGCTCCACGTTATAATGGATTATTTATTTACTATTGTATTATGGAAAAAGAAAAATTAATTCTTTACAGAGTCTTTGACTGAGGTCACATTTCTTTTCATTTGTTGCTACAAGACACAGTTTTATTTATTAAAACACTGTCCCAAAGGAGAAGTGGGTTTAGTTGTTTTTGGTTTTTTTGTGTTTGTTTCTTTAACAATTTTAGTAGAAAAATGCTATAATTCAGATCAAACTGTGATTATAAATTACCAGTGACACAGAACAGATGTCATTACATTTTGGGAACAGTAAGTTAAAGTTACAATTTATTTAATGATTTAAAAAAAAAATTTACTCTTACTATTTACTTTATTTTATTGTATTTTATTTCATTTCAACATTTACAGATGAGCTTTGTTATGCCTGGGACTAGTTGTTGTATTTTATGTTATTGAATTTTATTTTATTAATTTCCACATTTACAGTTGAACTTTGTTGTCCCTGGCCCCACTTGTTTTGTTTTATTTAATTATTTTTTTTAATTAATTTCCACATTTACAGTTGAACTTTGTTATGCCTGACACCAGTTGTTGTATTTTATTGTATTTTATGTGTCTAAATACAGGAGCATTTCAATGAAAACAGGTTGTTCTTTACTGTATGCCATTCTACTGATGTGTTATAGATATTTACATGTGAGCTATTGATGTGAGAAGTGTAAATATGTGTGTCTTTCTAAACTTAAGATAAAATAAGATAAGATAAGATAAGATAAGACAAGATAAGATAAGATAAGATAAGATAAGATAAGATAAGATAAGATAAGATAAGATAAGATAAGATAAGATAAGATAAGATAAGATAAGATAAGATAAGATAAGATAAGATAAGATAAGATAAGATAAGATAAGATAAGATAAGATACTGTGTTCACTCATCATCCTTCCATAAATTATTCACACTCTTGTTTGAATTAATAAAACACATGAATTTATTGTATTTCAAGGCCTCAAGTTAGTCAAAAAGGAGCCTTGATACAGGCTATTTTTCTTTTCACAGCTTGTGAAAAGTGTTTTCAAAGTCAAAAAACTGAACAAAAACTTGTTTTCAACTTTTTCTAAGAGAGTTTAAACATCTCCAATGAACCTGAAACAAAGATGCTGACACTCAGTCATCACCACCATGTCACTCAGTTTGATAAGCAGAGTTTAACAGTGTATTTCACATTTATTGTGTTTTCCTCTTATTGACACCACACACTGAATTATAGCTGTCCAGGCGTTACCTTATCAGACTGTCACAACTTACAACAACCCATTTACAACTGCTGAGATCAAATCAATATATAATTTTCACCTAATTATACAATAAGAATTCTAACTAGGAGATAAACTAAACAATCTTATTTTAACCCTTTAACCCCTGATGTGTCAGCGATGACGTGTTCTGAAATGATGGTTTAGTTTCAATATTCAGACTGTTCAGACTGACCTTTTTTTTTTTACTCTGATTTTACTGAGTTTTGTTCATGGATCTGATATATGGAAATAAACAGGTGTAAAAAAACTACTGATTTAGAAAAAATAAAATAAAAAGCCGAAACTAAAACTACTGGAACCAAATAACAATATTATTTATTTATTTATACTTAATTTTAGTGTATTTTAACTGAGTTAATATTTTGTAAATATTTATTACTTTTTGTTAATTTTGTTCCTTATTTGTTTTATATTTCTACATTTAATGTTGCATTTTATAATTTTTCTTCACTTTTGTGCAATTTGTGTGTAATTTTATTCATGCTACTTATTATTGTGTTGGTTTATTATACATTTTTTCCTGTTATTGTCCATTTTGTTACTTATTTTATACATTTTTGACTGGAAATGGTAAAGTCTGAGGAGTTAAAGGGTTAAATGGTATCTTACAGTTACTGTACTTGCTGAGTTTAACAGCATCATAAAATCTAGTCAGACTAAAAGTGGCACCAATTGAAAAGCTTTAATATAAAACCTTCACAATATGTTAAAATATGTGTGACTGTTAGTTCCCACTTGGACTCATATGGACTGTTGGACATCACAGGACACAGGTTTGGTCACAGCAGTATCACCCTTTTTAATGCTGAAATACAGTGGCGGTACAAACAGGCATAAATAGCGGAAAGTCTCAGGATTCTGGAAACGTGGTCAGAACAAAGTAATGGACATAGGACATATGTATACTCCAAAGACTTTAGAGTGTAAATATTCTCGGACTGCTCATTAGCATGACCTACCTATTCAGTTTTCCACAATGCTTTGAAGCAAGCCTCGCGCTGTACCACCATATGAACTCTAACAAGCTACCCATAGAGGGCGCCCTTGTACCATTTAACATAATTTTACACAGTATTAAGATGTACCCTGTTACATATTTATTATTATTCTACGGCCCTCTAGAACGTCCCGTTCACTTTGAATGACGTCAGTGGGCAGATTTTTTTCGATAACGCCTGCTGCCAATGGCAACGGGTTTTGTCACTTCAGATTCACTGTACCATATCACTCCGCAGGTAGTTCGGCCACTTTTAAAGTAAATATTAGCTTCGTTTTAACTGCTAGCTTATCCAATGTTAACCTATTCTGATGTTATCCTGACCGTAGTCAGGAAATTGCCGTTCTCCTCTCGTACAGAATCTCCAGTATTTTACCCCGGGGTTAACTCTTCTATGCTGGTTTTTAGAAAACAATGAGTGGTTTCAGTGAGCTTCGTTTTCAGTATTTATTTACAAGAACGGGACAACCCCTGCTCTGGTCGCAGACCTAATTGTGTACATCCGTCTTTCTCTTTTCTCCGCCTAAAACTCTCTGCACCCCCCCTTAAGTCTGCCCCGCCTATTTCACAACACTAGTCTGTTAGAGTATTGACAGTAATAAACTGTAATAACCCGTAGAATAAGCCTTCGGTGTCGGGGTGCTGTTTGCCCCGTCGGGGAATATTTTTCTGATAGTAACTCGTGGATCATGCCCCTTGCTTATGCGTTTTTTAAAATTATTTATTTATTAACAGTGCTGGGAAATGGCGTTAGAGTATAACGGGATTACTAACGCAGCAACATTTCGAGTAACGGGGTAATCACTTAATTACTTTATCCATAACTGTATCGCCATTACAGTTACTCGGTGACATGTTACAGGCGTGTTTCCACTATCGGAACTTCCCGGTCTTTATGGGGGGGACTACTTTTGAGTTAGCCTGGTCCTCTCAGACGTGTGTCTCCATACAGAAATGGCCCCATGGGAACCTGTCGATGACGTTTCCATATCGCGTCAGTTGCTATGGTAACGTCACTAACAAAAAGCGGCAGCAGAAAAGGAAATCACAAGACTCGACGTGGACTGGGGATGACGAAATGCATAAAAAAAATGTTGACCGATCACTGAGCCTCATTAACCGGTCATTGAGAAAAGAAAACAGTTGCTTTGTCAGCTCTCTCTCTCTCTCACACACACACACACACACACACACACAAATGCAGCCATACGCACAAGTCACTTTGCAGGGTCGAGCCGATGTTGTGCTAACAAAACAACACGGAGAAAATATTCGATATTCCAGTAAATTCTGCTGCTAAATATGATGTAAAAAACCTTTAACGGTTGCCACCAGTCTGCAGTTCTGCATAAACTCGTTTTGCCGTATAGTCCACCCGTCATGTCATTTTCGGTCGGTCTGTCAGATGGATAACACAACTCATCTACCGCGCTTTTGGGTTGTCATCAGGGGCGCAGATAGGTTTGTGAAACTGGGGGGGACGAAGATGCCAGCTAACACCCCCCGGCCCCACCATTCTGATTGGGGGGGGAGTTATTACTCCTCAAAGATGAAAAATGCATTATCTTACCTAATTGTGATGTCTGATGTTCTCAAGTGCTATATACCACTGACATGACAGGATGATCAATATGGGTGTGTGTGTGTGTGTGTGTGTGTGTGTGTGTGTGTGTGTGTGTGTGTGTGTGTGTGCTACATGACTGCTCACTGTTTGTGTATATTTGGACTGTCAAACTTAATTACCCATCATTGGAAGAAATTATTTATTATATAAGTATTAGATAAATTATTATTATTTAATAAAGTTTATTATTGCTGATACTAAATCAAATCACTCACTAAACATACCATATGCTGTTTGCAAAACTGTTTTATTTTAACACTGACTTTCAGCACACTGATTCTTTCATAAATTTCACAGGAGTGTAAAAAACATATAATGTAATTAAAACTTCTAACACACTAACAACAAACACAAAATAGGACACAGCCTCCAAATACAAATTAAATTATAAATAAGATCTCTCCATGAGAGTTTTCAATAATGGTCTCAAAACTGATTAAGTGAAGGATCCAAAAACCTCTCTCCTCCAATCCTTGCCCTGAATATATGTGTGGGGCATGTACAGGTGGAGGCAGAAGAAGGTGACAGTTTGGCTCTGGCCAGCTTTGTACGATTCCTACTCTCACGGTGACATTGCTTTGAACAGAAATTGCAAGGTGATTAACTTTTTTCATCACCAGCCAATGTGGCTAGTAGATTTTTTATCTTACTCGCCTATCAGAAATTCAACTAGCCATTTTTCCCCTGACCAAATTTCATTAAATTATTTTATTTAACCTTTTCCTCTTGAAATAATTCATTTCTTTAAACATATGATCTTTTTTTTTTTACATTTTCACATTTAACTCTTAAAACTTCTTGCTTTTACATTTTCTCACCTTTCACTGTTAACACTTCTTTACTGTTCTCACCTATATTACAATTTATACAATACATAGACTCACATCTTGTTGCTCTTACATTTTCTCAATTGGTCCCCATATCATTTCTTCAAACATATGATCACATTTTTTTTTTTTTGCATTTTCACATTTAACTCCTAACTTCTTTACTTTTTATCTCCACTGTCCCCACTGTAAACATACACTCACATTACATCTTGGTGTTGTTATAAACTTTCTTAAACCATCTCATTTCCTTAGCCTATTTGTGGACTCACCAACTGACCAAAGATAACACCAAATCCTCATATAAGCCCGTTATGATCAATTCATTTGGGCTTATTAGCATTCCTGTCAAACACACAAGTAGGCTGTAGGCGCACTGGCGCGCGCAATGGCACGCGTGCTAGTACGCGTGCCATTGCGCGCGCCAGTGCGCTGCCAGAACGCTGCCAGAACGCGTTCTGTAACACGTGATATAATAAACACAACGCGTGGCTATGTGAACACTTTGGCTTTGCCATAGGGGCGCTGCCTGGGCCGAAGCAAGCAAGACAGGAAACAAAAGACAGGGGAAAAAATAGGACGGTCATATGCTGGTGCCCCATAGAGGATTGCTACAACCGGGTCTGCACTCGCCAACAGCCAAAGTGGCTAGTAAGTTGTTTTTTTACCCGCCAAAATGGATTTTCACCCGCATTTGGCGGGTTGGTGGGTGTTAATTTAGAGCCCTGGTAAAGTAAAGTAACAGTTTACGTACAGCTGTTGCTCTTTGAAAAAAAAATACAAGATCGTTTTCTGCTTTTTAGCTCGCCTCATTATTCCATGCCGTGTTGGGGTCCTCCTGAACGTGCACCCTGGCTGTCCAAGTAATGCATGTCAGACTGTTTGTAACCGTGGCAACCAAAGTTAACGACGATGCCGCCGCACAGCACAATAACCGAGTCACGTTATTATGTATGTTAATTCATATTTTGGTTTCCTCGTGATGCTTGACTAAGTAAGAAGTAAGTAGTAAAAGTTTTAAAAAAAAAAGTAAAAGGAAGAAGTAACATGTTTTTTTCTTAAATAAAAGTGGGTGGGATGGATCTAAGGGCATTCAAAACTGGGTGTGTCATGACACACCTGACACCCCCGCTATCTGCGCGCCTGGTTGTCATGGTAACAACTTACTCTCCCAGTCTAACTGTTATAGAAGTTCTAGCTTTGTGTTTTGTTTATGTTTTGAGCAAACATTCTAAACCACATAGATTAATTAAGGAAGTATGTTAAATCACATCCAAAGTAACATGACAGAACAAGGATGGATACACTGTTTAACTGTTCTGTTAAACTGTTTAGTTTCTTTGACATTTTTAAGCAAAAAAATAAAAGTAAGTAAAAGTCCTGGTAACTAATTACTTTGCTAGTGGAGTAACGCAATTACTTTTTGGGGAAGTAACTAGTACTTGTAATTAATTACTTTTTCAAAGTAACTTATCCATGACTGTTTATTGAAGCTTTAAAATGGCACTGATAAGTGTCTTTCCGGCTGCAGAAGAGTTGCAGATGTCAGGTTGTTTGGTGTCATTTCATCAAACGGAACACACTATATTCTTCTCTCTAGTATTCTTTCATTCAAAATTGTCAAAGAAAAGAAGATTAGGTCATGTTAATATTAACATATATAATGTACAGCTCCACATGTTCTCATTCAGATTCCCACAAAGCAAAAATGTGCCTTTTTTATGTATTTGTTGTGTATAGATGTTCTCTAAAATTGAAGTACATTGAAGTACTTGCTCATCACAGTCAGATCTGTTTTGATCATACATCCTTGTCACCTGATGTGCTTTTATATCAGCGAGGTTCATCAGCAAAAAGACAGAATTAATGTCATGTCACACTCTGCTATTGTGCCATCAATGTATGACTCAAAGTGAACAAGTAGGATACTGGACAATATGCGTCCTCAGTTTATCTTATTTACTTTCAGATGAAGGGATGGGCCGCAATGCCAACTCAGAGATGATGTGTCCCCGTTTCCCTGAGCCCCTCCCTCTGGAGCACCCAATCCCCAGCCTGAAAGAGGCCTTGGAAAAGGTGAGAGAAGTCGTCCTGTCCCGCAGCTTCTATTTAAATCTCACAATTTCCATCATGCCCTCTCAAGCCCGAGGAAATTCACAAGCTGAACCTTGATAATCCTTCACACCAAATGCCATTTCATTCGACAGAAGGAGATTAAAGTTATGGTGGATGAAAAACTGTCAGTGGAAAAGGTTGTACGTCTGCTCTGTCTGCAATGAGTACCAGTGTTCCTGTGTAATTATCCACGTGTGGTGGAATATCATTACCCATACAACAGTCTGAACATAAGGAGTAGTTGGTGGATAGCTGCTGTATAAATATGGATGAGTAAAGAGGGGGGTTTTTCAGTCAGTAATTAAATGTTGACACAGTTAGTAGTTTAGTTTGTACTCAAAAGTCATCTTTCATTTCTGGACTCATGCATAGTCAAACTCAATATCGATGTGAGAACAAGGAGCCTGTTTGATATTAACCCTTTGCTGCATACTGGTCACTCCAGTGGACCGTTCTTCTACAGTTGTTCTGTTGTATATTCATCAGAGGTGTCAAAAGTACTCACATTCTGTACAGCTACTTGTGTGATAAAATACTCTGGTAAAAATACAAGTAGCGATTCAACTCCTCTACTTAAGTATAAAAGTAAAAATGTACAATTTCTGAATTTTAATAAAGTACAAAAGTAATCTTTTTTTTGCAATGAACACAATAGTATTTATTAAACCAGGAAAAATCTGAAAAGTTTCAAAAGTATCCAAATTAAAGTCTTTAAAAGTGAGTTACTGTGTTGAAATTGTGTTTGATCAGGTCACAGTACTCAGAGAATTTAGGGAAAAAAAATTCAAAAGTCACAATTGAGATAAAAGGTCCTCATGGCATTTAAAATATGAGATAGAAAATGCATAATTTTAAGATAAAATATTAAAATTGTGAAATTAAATGTCAAAATTGTGAGATAAAAAGTCAAAATTGTGAGATAATAGTCATAAAACTATAATATATAAAGTCACAGTTTCTCTCCTCCAGTGCTTTTCCCTCTGAAGTGACTTATTTTTCATACTATCACATCTGTTTGGTTTGAAAAAGTAATGAGTCTATTCTGAGAATATAAGTACAGATATTTATGCAAAAAATGTAGTGTGTAAAAGTAAAAAGTTGCTAGAAAAATAAATACTCAAGTAAAGTACAAATACCTAAAATTTTATTTACTTAAGTACAGTAGCAAAGTACTTTTACTTAGTTACTTTCCACCTCTGATATTCACAGGTTTTATTGTTTTAGTTCTATATCAGTCACTTCATATCATTACTGTAACTGGTCTGTTCTTAATACCAGACCTGCACTAACATGTTTATGTGTAAATCAATTGCTTGTTGTTATTAGATGGTAATTATCATACTCTTCCTAAACAAAAACTGCACAAAACTGTTTTATTTTATGGTGTTCTGATATTTCGTTTTAAATACACATTTCTTTGGTTCAAACTCATTTTTAGTTCAATCCAGTCCAGTTTAGTTCAGTCCAATATAATGTCAAAAGGGCCAGACCAGTAAAATAATCACAGTGAAAATAGTAAAATTACATTCTCATAATGTTTAGATATTTCCTAGATATATCCTTACATATTTAAGTTAAATAGAAAAGTGTTGTTTAAACTCATTAGGGTTTAATTTTCATTGTCATCTGAAATTAATTAATTTTCAATTTTATGCAACCTTGAATTTTTCCAAATCCTAATCATAGTTTTATATAAATGTGTAAGTGTAAATTTCTGACCATAAATTAATTTTGAACTACAGGAACAGAAGGGGGGAAAAAAAATCAACCTTTACATTTCAAAATAAATATCGATGTGATGTTTATTGACATGAACATTTTTATCATGATCATATTTCAGCTAGAATGAGGAATCAAACTCTGTATTTTTGAGCATGTAGAGCAGGGGTGTCAAAGTCATTTTAGTTCAGTTCCACATTCAACCCAATGTAATCTCTGAAGGGCCAGACCAGTAAAATAATAAAAAATTACATTCTCATAATGTTTACATCAATAATATTTAACCTCAAAATGTGAATAACATCAACAACTTGACATGTCATAATAAAAAAAAGGCCAATTTTAACCATTTTCTGCCTCAGTCAATAAGTTTGTCATTTACACATGTGCGGAACAGCTTATATTTTAATTACAAATACATAAAACATTTAGTAACAGGCAGAATATTTTTAAAATGACACTTCTCTTCACATATTTCAGGCATTTATTCAGGTTTTTGTAAAAGTATGTTTTTTAATACAACAATTTACATGTAATTTGACTTTTTACATTAAAATCTAATGTTTTCATAATTTACAGGTAATTATAATCATATTTTACTGGTCTGACTCAGTTCAGATCTAATTATTCTGTATGTAGAACCTGAATTAAAATCATTTTTACACTGTTAATATCTTCATCCTACGGGCCAGACTTCACACTTTTGTGGGCTGGATTTGGCCCCCAGGCCTTATGTTTGACACATTTTTGTAACTCCATAAACAATAGGTTCATTAAAAATATTTCAGTCACATGGCTTTTTTCATGCCTAAAGAGGGATAAAAACAGTGAAGAAAAAAAAATCTTGAGTAACATTGTCATAATTCATGAATCAAAGGGTTAATAATGACAGCTTGACCTCTTGACCTCTGCTTATCGTAGGAGGTCCCATGACATGTGAGTGATGTCATGGGACCATGTACATGAAGGGAAAGACTCAATGTACAGATCAACAAATCATTAGCATAACACTGCAGTTTATCTCTTTTTTTATATTGAAAGCCAGCCATGACACTGTGGTAACCATAGCAACATGTATGTAACCATGATAGCATAAGGAACCTGCCCATGTGCCATCTGTTACCCACACTGTCCTCAATAGAAAATACTGACAAAAACCTATAAGTAACCAAATGGTCCCTCACATCCACACACTGACAGAGTATCTGCAAAGATGATATTGACTTTATGGATAAGTGGCTCCAAGGCAAACATCGTACATGTCAGCAGAAAGACAAGGACAATATCTCTATTAGGACGACACATGCAGAGGTGGAAGTAAATAAGTAGAAGTACTTCCTTTACTGTACTAGAGTATAGTTTTTAAGTATTTGTACTTTACTTGAGTATTTATTTTTCTGGCAACTTTTTACTTTATACTCTTTACATTTATATAAATATCTGTACTTTATACTCTTTACATTTATAGAAATATTTGTACTTTATACTCTTTACATTTATATAAATATCTGTACTTTATACTCTTTACATTTATAGAAATATTTGTACTTTGTATTCTTTACATTTATAGAAATATTTGTACTTTATACTATTTACATTTATATAAATATCTGTACTTTATACTCTTTACATTTATAGAAATATTTGTACTTTATACTATTTACATTTATATAAATATCTGTACTTTATACTCTTTACATTTATATAAATATCTGTACTTTATATTCTTTACATTCTAAGAATAGTCTCATTACTTTTTCAAATTAGACAAATGTGACAGTATGAAAAATAAGTCATAAATCAGAAATGGTGATTTACCATCTCATAATTTTGACTTTTGATCTCACGATTTAGATTTTTTTAAACTTGTAATTATGCTATTTTAAAAGGTCCTATTTATGACTTTTGCATTTTGCCTAAACATTCTGTCCATACCTATAAAACTGAAAACCATGGCCAAATAAATAATGTCTTATATGTCCTGTATTTATTTATTTTTGGGGGGGATTTATTTGAATGTGATGTGAGGAAGATAAACGATATGAAAAATGGAAAACTAATTAAAAAATCTGCTGTAAAAACGAACAAAAATGTACATAGCCCTTCTCATGGCATGTTTAAAAACAGGCTAAATTCTGGCCACGTAGAGCGTGCATACTAAATACTAAATTGTAGCCATGAAATATTCATTCGTGCCCACAAATTACTATCTCTTGGCCACAAAATACATATTTTGTGTGCACAAGATAGCATTTTGTGGCCACTAATTAACTATAACATCTGCATGAAATACTTATGAATGATCAGTATAATTCTGGGACAGCTGTGTAACTACATCATTCACAGCCCCTCTGATTATATGGCAAAGGAAAATCTAAATTGTGGCCACATAATAAGTAGAATGTGTACACAAAATATTAATTTGTGGCCAAGAGTTTTTTCCCGCCATATTATAAGAGGGGCTCTGTAAAAACTAACTGAATAAGAGGGAGAAAAAAACACAACATTATTTATCACTAAATGTCCTACATAATCAGCAGCTGCTCTAGCATTAGCTAGTTTTCACTCCATTAAGTGAAATAATTAATTATTGTATTTTTTGGACTATAACTTTTTTTCTTAGTTTGGCTGGGGGTGTGACTTATAATTATTACCGCATTATAATATAATGTTACATGTTATTTTCACACTGACAATCGCAAGAGGGCGCTCTTGAGCATTAGCATGTTCTTTATGCTATAGTTATCTGCATAACTGTTACTGTTACATTAACATACCAGACACATTCTCAGTTTGTTGTTTATGCATCATGTAACATTAGCTGAATACGTTACGTTAGCATACCGTACATCTATTCAGCCTGTTGTTCTCTATTCTATTTTATTTTAAGTTTCCTTTCAAGATGAAATGTCTGTTGTGGTGTTGGATTTTATCAAAATAAATTTCCCCTAAAAAAAATGCAACTTATTACTTACATATTGTAGTGCTCGTAAAGTATGGGGTTAATACATAATTCACCTTCATACATGGGTTCTCTTAGGTGACGGGAGATATTATATACAGTTTATCCGTGCCGCCATGTTGGTTTTATTATCTGAGTAAATAAAGGACACTCGCGCTTCGGAGTGAAAGAAAAGTGAGAAGTTTCAGGCATTCTTTTTCTGCATCATGCCACTTTTTCCTTCTTTATTTTGCTTTTTTTTTAATTTTGGCTCGTGCGATTTATACTTCAGATCGATTTATAGTCCAGAAAATACAGTAATACCAAGTACTACTGGCTTACAAGTAGCAACAAAGAGGGGAGACCACACCAAACATAGCAGAATAATAATATTTTTTAAATAAAGATAACTTGAGTATGTAAGTCAGTGTGCATGGAATGGTGTTGTGTGTGTGAGCACATGTGTAGATTAATAAAACTCAACTAAATGGAGGCCAGGACAGGAGTGGAGCAAAGGTCACAGGTGGAGCTGATGTTGATGAGCCACAGGTGAATCTAGTTTGGATAATCACCCAGACTCCTGCAACCACAAACAAACAAGGAGCAGTCCCACTCTCCACCCCTTAGCTGTCACAATGTCCAAATATATCCAACAACTAACATAACATAAAAGCTTCTCTTACTTTTTTACTCCTCTGTTTCCCTTCAATACCAGATACAGTCCCAATACAGAGCAAACACACCTGAGGTAGAAATGACTGACTGTAAATGAGTGTAAACTCTGTACATCCAACATCCTGATTCATTTTTTTAGATCTTGCTACAACCATTCCTAGCTCTGGCACTTTGGTGTGACTTCCCTACAAAGTCTTGATTTATGGACCCTGCCTGGAGAACAACTTTAATGTCAGTTGACCATTCCATCTTGGGTATTTTCTGTCTTCATATTCCACCTAAAGGCCAACGTGCTCTTTAAAGTCGTCCATCCTTATGGGTTGGTTCTGCTGTCTGTCACTACCGGATCAACTGTCCATTTGTACATGTGCAACACTAACTCGACTTGGACAAACTGCTTAAAATATGTTGGCAGAGACATTTAGAGTCATACTGCAGTGCGTATGGATTAATCACATTCAACTTTTTAATCGGATTATTCTCGATGATGGGTTAATCCTCATTAATGAATTCATTTTGACAGCCAGACATATACAGTATATACATATATAGTTTTAGCAGTAATGACCCATACGTGTCATACCTAAGCCGTTAGTGGTATTCAATGTAACTCAGCCCACCTTTTAATATAAATACTACCATCAGTACTATACAAAAAATGCAATATAACAGGGTGTTACACTACAGACTGATATCATATATTGATAGAATGAATGCCAGTGGACACAATCTAAAGCACAATCATCAATACTTGGTCAAAAAAATTCCAAAAACAAAAAATATTTATGAAATCCAGCATACTGATTATAACTACTGCACTGTAAACCTGAATAAGTTAGCAGAACTCAAAAAAATTTAAGGCAATCGATTGCCTCAATTTTTTTTAAGTTGATGAAACTTAAAAAATACAAGTTTCCAGAATTTAACATTTAGAAATTGAATTTCTTCTCCTCTGTCAACCACTGTGATTTGGGAAAACAGCGGTAAAATCTCAATTATTTAGTAACTTTCACAATTATTTCAATACAATTTCCAGTGAAATTACTCTGAAGTTTCTAGGTAATAAGCAATATAAACAGCTTCCATTTCAAGTATAATAGAATGTTAATTATTTAAAAGTTTTCCGTAGTTATTGAAATGATGATTCCAAGATTTACTTACTTAGTGTAAATTGCTTGTAATAAGCAGTAAGAAATGCATTATTACCATGAAATTACATCAAAATGACCATATTGTTACCATGTTATTAGTGATCCATGATGCAAAATGTAACCAGACCACATTTCCTTACCTGTACTCTGAGTTTCTTAGCCTAATATGGCAGCCATTAGCCAATCAGTATCTGCATCATAGATAGGACTGGGGTTGTATATATGGTATGTATATATATATATATATATATATATATATATATATATATATATATATATATATATATATATATATAAAGGGAGGCACAGTGGCAAGAAGGACCCTGGCAAACCTTGTGTGGAGTTTGCATGTTCTCCTCGTGTCCGCGTGGGTTTTTTTTCGGCGGGTACTCCACTTTCCTCCTACGATCCAAAGACATGCACTGATAAGTTAATTGGTTAATCTAAATTACCCATAGATGTGAATGTGAGAGTGATTGTTTGTCTATATATGTTCAGCCCTGAGATGAACTGGAGACTCATACAGGGTGTACCCCGCCTTCACCCATTGTAACTGGAGTAGACCCCCAGTGACTCTAGTGAGGATAAAGCAGGTTCAGATGACGAGTGTGAATATATATATATATATATATATATATATATATATATATATATATATATATATATATATATTCATGTTTCCTCATGGTTTGTGTTATTTCAAAGACGTGATGTATTTCATGATATGAAGGACATAAATGTATGGTCCAACAATAGAGAAAAGTAATGCTTTTCTGTACAAGTGTTAGTGAGATTCATGACCTTGTGTAGTTTTTTTCTTCTGCGCCCACCTTGGAAATATAATTGAAATCATCTTAATAATATAATTTAAAGCATCTACTTAGACTGAGACAAAAACGGATCATTATGCTTATGCCTCTGGAGGTCTATGACAACAATGAGATGTCCTACAGTTTAACTGGATTCTCCACTGAGAATGAACTTTGTATATTAAGTTTATCTTCAGTGGTTAGTTAGAAGCGTTAGCAGGATCAGACTGATAATAAATCTTTCAAATAAAGAGACAGTATGTCTAAATTATGTTCTTTCTATCAAGAGAGTAGATGTAATTTGTTTCAAGTGTCTCTTAAGGCAGTACATTTGATATTAATATAACATCATGAGACACTTTTCAACCAAGTGCACAAAGATATGAGAAACCAGTCACTGCAGGAAGGAGAAAAAAACTAAGTCTTTTCACTTAATATCCAAGCAGAACACTGTGAAACACTATCCATTTGTTTCATCATTTTCACTGTGAAATACAAACAGAAAAATCCCAAAAGACAAAACATATATGAAAGAAAAACATCTCACAATTCTCATAACAAATATAGAAAAGTCATGGGAAACTAGTAAAGATGACAGTGTGTCAACAATCTGATGCAGCACATACAGACAGAAAGAACATGAGAAAACATCTGGCATGACATATTTCTAAAAAAAAAAAAAAAAAGCACTGACTTCACAAATCCACATCTTAACAAGTGTATTTTTCAAATTTAAACTAGTCAAAATATTACATCATACTTAAAATATAATATACTTAAAATATTAATATATATATATATATATATATATATATATATATATATATATATATATATATATATATATATATATATATATATATATATATATATATATATATATATATATATATATATATATATATATATATATATATATATATATATATATATATGTATACATACTTTTTTTGTAGTTGGACTCATTAAAGGAAGGTTTCTCTGGCATTTTACCAATTTTTTTTCACTTTCAGTTGTCTACTGTGCCCAAGGATAAGTGTTAATCCACAAGTCCACTATTACCTAATATAAAATTATTATATCCTGTGTAGATAAATGTCCTTATTTCATATATTGGCCAATATATCAGTTATTGGCCAATATTGGATATCGGCTGATATATCGGAGATTGGCTTTTTTTTTACCTTCTAATATCGGTATCAGTATCGGCCCCCAAATCAATGTTGGCCCAAATAAATATAAAAATAGCATCACTGCAACTACAGCAAAAGGTTCCAATTCAAACTGTATGAACTATTATGGTACAAATACACCAATAAGTGAATAAAAGTGAGTCTATCAAAGTATGAGCCATTTAAATAAAATTGGTGCTAATAATAAAAGTAGTTTTAGCAAAATATAATCACTTTAAATAAAACGGTGTGATGTTTCTTGGATACTGGAAACTGATTCAGTCTAATTATAAGTGTGGTACAACGTGGAGTGACAGGCTTAAATGACATGATATGTAAGTGTATTTTCAGAACTATTCTGAAGTTGATGGGCACCCACCTTTAAATGACGTTCTTAGAAAAGCTGCCAATGATTCTCTTTGTCCTAAAGTGGTTCTTTTATTTCAACTACTACCTTACTGTAGTGTAAAAGTGTACAGTATTTGCATGATCTTAAGGTACTTTTCCATTATTCAAGAACATCTATGGTAGTGGTTCACAACCATTTCTGGTTGCTGTATTATGTTGCAAATAAATGTCAATTTTAGATGACATTTAATTCATATTATTATGGATGGAGGCAGAGAAGCGTGTAGATCACTGCAGTGTAGTATTTACAAGACAATTAATACTGAACAAACAATAATGTTTTTTTTTATTTCTACATCATGTAAATTTTTTCAAAATATTTGCAGCATACAAATGATATTAACATTACATCCAAATAGGGTGGGAAGAAGTTGGCTGAAATTCGGGATGGAAACATTAAGCTTGTCAAATGAATGTTATTCAAGTAATTCATAGTCTATTAATCAAGTATCATGAATACAAGCACGCAATACACATACAACTGTTACCTTGGAATAGACCTAACATTGTTCAAGGTGGAGACGTGGGAAGTTGAATGAAAACACAATAGAATAATAATGAAGCTGTGACTCAAATGTCTTCAAGTCTTCATTAATCTATTACAACTAATCTCAATATTAATCAAATGCTGCCACAGCAATACACAATGTGTGTGTGTGAATGGGTGAATGTGAGGAATTATAAACTGCTTTGGGCACCCACTGGTGTATAAAATGCGCTATATAAGTACAGTCCATTTACAAATGTAAATAAATGTAAATAAAATTGTTGAACGTGGAAAGTGGAAAAATAATAAAACTATGACGTGTAATAGCAAATGTAAACAGTGTATGATTAGATAATATTTAAATTATTTAGGTTATATGATCACATAATTTAAATCTGATTTAGATGTTGCAAAGTTCCAGTTAATGACAGCTGACGCTGCTGTGCTGTGGTCAGCTTCACCCTCATCCTCACAACAATTTGTGCTCTCCTCTGCGTGGTAGGGCTCTTCATCTGCCATATACTATTGTCAATGAATATTCATGATGGTCATTGTTTACTCTTACTGTAGCAGTCAAATATAACCAGGTCCTCTGGAGTGTGCAGGGCACTGCTCAGGATGTTTTATAACTCAGTGGTGGCATCAGTAATACTTTACGCCGTGTTCTGCTGGGGCTGTGGACGCCCAGAGAGGGACAGGAAGAGACTGAACAGACTGGTCAGAAGGTCTGGGTCACTGCTGGACTGCTCTCTGGACTCCATTGAGGTGGTGGGTGAGAGGGTGTTAGCCAAGCTGACATCAATCATAGATACCCCCTCCCACCCCCTACACCAGACTGTGGTGTCCCTAACAGCTCCTTCAGCAGCAGACTGTTACACCCATGGTGTAAAAAGGAACGTTCCTACCGACTGCTGTCAGACTGTACAACATCTCCCCCTCCTCAAAGACACGCATACCTCGTGCCTCACGGGTCATGGGTTCAATTCTTTCCTTGTGGAGTTTGTATAGGTTATGATAGGTTAATTGGTTCATCTAAACTGCCCATAGGTGTGAATTTGTCTATATATGTTCAGCCCTGAGATGAACTGGAGATTCATATAGGGTGTACCCTGGCTTCACCCATTGTAGCTGGATTAGACCCCCAGTGACCCCCATGACCCTAGTGAGGTTCAGAAGGTGAATGAATGATCTGTAAATAAATCCATCCATTCCTGTCTTCCTGCCTCTGTCTTTGCCAGGTGGACATTTTTCTTCGACAGAGCGTCAACCCCATTAGCCTTCCTGCTCTTTCAGCCATTGTTGTGTTAAATGACACTGTTTTGTGGACTGGAAACTTTGGAAAGAGGAACGGCAGTGACCCGCTCTCAGGACCCCCCAATGAATACACAATCTACAGGTGAGCACCACTTTTATGCATTTATTTCAGGGGGGGAAAGTTTTTCCAGTATAGAATGAAAGTCAGAAAGTAAAAGTAGATTTAAAAGACAAAATAAATCTACCAATGGAACAAATTACTATCTTGGGAACATTTCTTGAAATAAGATTTTTAAGATCTATAGTCCAGACGATTATGTTTTATTTTAAAGCAGCAGTCTACAGGATTTTCTGTTGTCATACGCAAAGTCCTAATTTTAGCATGTTTGGAGTTGTACATGTTCTATCAGAATGCTTGAATTTGAAACGCAATATATATATATATATATATATATATATATATATATATATATATAATTTTTTTTAATAATTTTTTATTATTATTATGCAAATTTACTAGTAAGGTTAGGAGGGGGAGGAGTCATGGTTGTGTTTAGATATTACATTAAAAGTAATTTAATAATAAAATACTAACATAACTATATATTTTAGTCTTCAAAAATAAATAAAGCCATGGTATTTTTTCAAGTGCTCATGTACCTGAACATAATCATAAACATCAGTTGTGACATCTTGTTTTAAGGTATTTTAGACTTAAAACTCCTCATGACCATTGGCTTGTGCATTAAAGTGTAATGTTGATTTCTTACTTCAAGATGAATTTTTCTTTCATTGATTTATCACAATTTATTATGTTATTATCCTCTACATTTCACATTTTTCTTTGAACATCTGTTATTTTCCTACATTTAATTTATTGATCATGTACATGTTGACAAAATCTCACAAAATTAAGAGGTCATTGTAAAGGGGGAAAAAAAGCAGAAAATGCCAGAAAAAGTGAATTAATAAGCAAAATATATTACTTGAACAAAAAAACTACATGGGTTCTGCTGTTGCATCAGTGTTGCAGTAAATGACAGTGTTTCCACGTTCACTGCGAAGCTTCTGAATATCCAAATGGATCATATGTGAAGCCACTCAAAAGCTGATTAACTGCATTTTATCTAAATTATTTAGTTTCATTGACAGCAAAGTTATATCAGTACATTGATGTTTAGGTATTTGAGGATTAAAGATTAATTAATCAGTAATTAAGCACTATAGTGTGTAGCAAATAGCTGATTTGTGAAAACTAAATTAAGCAGGGGTTGCGACCACCTACTATAAATAATCAAACATTTGAACAGAAAACATCCACAACATAAGAGCATTCAGTTGACAGTTCCAGTTCACTTAAAGGCTCTGAACACTGTGGAACACATTGAACTAGGATGTAGCATTATACATACGTAAAGACTGAATGAACTCTTTCACGTGGACTGTAATTTCTCTGACACAGTTCGCTGAAAGGACGAGGCTCCATTTATGCAATACCTCTTAAATATCACTCCATACAAGCACACATCGTCAGTGTACCGAGCTTTCAGCAGGAGCACTCTTTTTTTTTTTCTTTTAATCACCCTCTTGCTCTCCAGGCTCCATCTGTAGCATCTTAAACCAGACATGGCTTTAAAACCCTGCAAGAAATAACACTTGAAAACTATCCATCTGCTAGCATTGGTGCATTTGAGGGACAAAGTGAAAGGACTGGGAACTGAAAAGGAACTGAGAATGTATTCATGGACCGCTACTTCTTTATCACACTGAAGTTTAGATCATATGTGACGTCTTGTCAAAGTGCTTCACAAACCACTGAAAAGATGGTACAAAAAACTACGCTTATCATACAGTATTTATTTTGTTTCATTAATTATTGAAAAAATAATGCAGATTGATGTTACATCCACAGAAGCTTTGGAAACGTGAACGACATATATATATATATATATATATATATATATATATATATATATATATATATATATATATATACTAGGAGGGACCTCAGCTCTAAAATGAGGCCACTGTGAAATCTCATAGTTATAATACTGATAGCCATTAGGGTTATTTCAAAAATGCCCTGGCCCACACACAACAAAATGGAACATTTCAAAAATGTCGATGTCCAATCCCAATTCACCCCAAGTGAATTATTTTTCAGTATAATTTAGTTTAGGGGTCTCAAAGTCATTTTCTTCAGGGGCCACAATCAGCCTGATTTCATCTAGAAATGGGCCGGACCAGTAAAATAAAAAAATAATAATCTATAAATCATGACAACTCCAAATTTTTTAGTGCAACCCCCCGGCCCCCATTAATGTGTGTTGATGAAGGCTACAGGAAGTAGCTGAAAAGCAAGTAAACAAACACTGCACCTGTCTGTTAAAAACGGGGGTGGTGGGTCTGACAAAACAAAGAGAGTGACAGACACATTGCATGTGTGGAAATAATTTATCTTAGATGAAAAAAACAGCAGAGTCATCTGAAGAGGCATCCGCTAGCTAACCTGACTGATACGAGCAGCATCCGCTAGCTAACCTGACTGATACGAGCAGCATCCGCTAGCTAACCTGACTGATACGAGCAGCATCCGCTAGCTAACCTGACTGATACGAGCAGCATCCGCTAGCTACCCTGGGTGATATGAGCAGTATCCGCTAGCTCAACTGACCGATATGAGCAGCATCCGCTAGCTAACCTGAGTGATGTGAGCAGCATCCGCTAGCTAATCTGACTGATACAAGCAGCATCCGCTAGCTAACGTGAATGATACGAGCAGCATCCGCTAGCTAACCTGACTGATATGAGCAGCATCCGCTAGCTAACCTGACTGATACGAGCAGCATTCGCTAGCTAACCTGACTGATATGAGCAGCATCCGCTAGCTAACCTGACTGAAATGAGCAGCAGCAGAAGCAACAGGCATTAAGACAACACGCTCTTTTTTTTCCAAACATGATGTGGACGGTGTGTGTCTTGTCGGCCGCTGCCTTAAACTTTTTGCACTTAATATGAAAAGTGAGGACACGTGACAGACATGTGGACAGTCCAGTTTTAGAGCCGTGGGTCCAGACCAAATGTGGACATATGTTCACCTACTGATGTTGTTCAGTTAAATTTAACAGAAAACTCTTTGCTAACGTTAGCCTTTGTTTTCTTGGGGTTAAAATGCTGATGCTTGTGTCTTGTCAGTGGACATTGTTACGTTGCAGTGAACTTTCATACAAGTTAGTCATTGCTGGACAGATGGGTGTCTGTGGGTTTTTTTTTGGGGGGGGGGGGCTGACAATGTGATGATGTTATCACAATACATCGACTAGACTTTGACTTTATTGACGGATAAGTCGGCTTGAAAAAAACCTAAGTCGTTAATGCCCGAGCACATAAGTGAGAATTTTATTTTCCTTGGTCAGGTTATGTACAGTCAGTCCAGTTTGTATTTACAAAGACGACAATTAATACTGAACAATTACTGAATTATGAAAGAACTGCAGCATCTGAAACTGACCACAGTGAATAAATAGAAAGTGTACCAGTCTACTTCAGCTTCTGTTTGTCATGCCAACTTACCATATGTTTTTTTGATTAGTAAGGTCTTGTCTTATTTAAAAAGTTCAGACAACTCAATTTGAATTCCAGACGACCCCATGATTGAAAAACACGGATTTAATATCTATTCATTGATTTACTGAAGTAATTGGCTGAATCACAGGTCTTACCGCCTGCACTTCAGTCTGCATTTTCTCTCCCTCCATTGTCTATTCATGCGTTACCATTTCCACAGTCCCTCTGGCTAGATAAAAGAACAACAGCATAGCTTCAAGCTGCAACTACACACTGGTTTTCAGGTGGAATTTTAATCTTGCAACTCACTTTTTTTCCACAAGCCAGGGTTCCACTAAAACATATTTTAACCCTCACACGCATCCAGCTCAGACACAGACAGCACTGACAAACCACTGATCTACCAGAAACCATTACTGAAATATTTTCAGAAAGGAGGATTTTAAAAAAGCCATGTCATAAATATTTATGTGACCGGGGAGATTGGCGGAGTAAAGGACAGATTGCTTTAACCCAGGAACTCAGATGTGCTCTTTAAAGATTTGACAAACAGACCATAAGCTAACTGTCATTTAGATCAGTAGCTGCTGGTTTTCCGACAGAGGAAAGTCATTGTCAGCTTACATCATAAAATCTGTCCATTTATTTCTATGTAAATGACTATTCTAGAAAATGAAATGTTGAAATTATGTTAACCCTCTGTTGA
The DNA here is from genome assembly GCA_020466265.1 of Siphamia tubifer. Taxonomy (NCBI): domain Eukaryota; kingdom Metazoa; phylum Chordata; class Actinopteri; order Kurtiformes; family Apogonidae; genus Siphamia; species Siphamia tubifer. The sequence goes on along the minus strand of CM035787.1, from coordinate 16,366,643 downwards.
CCTATTTTGATTGGCTAACAACACTTCCTTCTGCACAAACAGTAAGGTCATGTGGCTGAAAATCCTTACATTTTTTTCTGTTTGTGTGTTTTTTTTAATCATTATTATTATTATTTATTTATTTAACTTAATGATATGATGTTATATTATAATGTATAATTTTGTGATTATCTTGATGACTATAATTTAAGTTCACTGCCATTATTTTTGCTACCTTTATAAATAAAAATAATGGCTTGATTGGTTGTAGTATTCTTTAATTATTGATATAAAATCTGTCAAAAAAAAAGAACTTGACAAAAAAATTATGTTACTGAAACAAGGAAATACTATGAGTGGGTTTTATTTACAGTGTAAGAGATGAACAAGGATATAATAATAATAATAATAATAATAATAATAATAATAATAATAATAATAATAATAATAATAATAATAATAATAATAATAATAATAATAATAATAATAACACTTATATAATATAATATAACATTTTCACAGCACTCAAAAATGCTTTACATACAGTATAATAAAAGCCAACTACAATCAAAATAATAAAATAAACAAAGCACTTACACATTACAAAGTCAGAACAATTAGCACTTACAAAGACAACTAAATAAATGTAAAAGAATAGAGTGGATCAGATGACTGTTGATATACCAATAATTGGGTGACAGTTTGTTCCAACTTCTCTTGCAAAGTCTGCGATGGGACTGAGTTGATCTATTAGTGACAGTGTTATATCATAAAGTATCTGTCAATCAAAACAGGATGAAGCTTTTCCACTGATCCTCCAATCATCATGTGGAAACAGCGTCCAGGCCAGCCTAGGCCCCGCCCACATTCCATTCAACCCCAGAGACCCCTGAGCATCCGGTAGTGAGATAAAATCGTGACATTTATCCAATGACCGTTGAGTTTCCAGGCAATTAAATAATGATTGTGATTCATTGAAGTTCATTGAAGGGCATGGACTCTGAACTTCAATGGGAAAATGTACTGAAGAAAACGCTGCTGTGGGAATGTATTGTATGAGAAGTAAATGTCAGATGAGAGGATTTATGATACGTAAGTGATTGTGAACAAAGTCATTTAAGAGATGAGCGTGTTCTGATGCATTTAACAATTAAATGTTTACACAACTGTACATATGTGAAAATGGTACCCTGTACCCCACGCTGATGCAATCATGGAAAAAAATATTAGTGTTTATTTATTTATTAATAATGGTCTCAAAAGTTGTTTTAAAACATTTTTTGAGGGGGTCCTTTAAGCCCCCCCCCCATTGTGCAATAATGGAACAAGCCGATGTGAATTATTACCTCCACCAAGGAGGTTATGTTTTTGGTGTGTGTGTGTGTGTGTGTGTGTGTGTGTGTGTGTGTGTGTGTGTGTGTGTGTGTGTACAACATAACTCAAAAAGTTACAGACAGATTTCCAGGATAGCTTGGGAATGACACAAGGACCAATCGATTTGATTTTGGTGAAGATCCAGAAGAGATCCTGAATCACTTTCAAATTTATTCTCCATTTACCGCAATTTAAAATTTCAAAGTGATCCAGAATATCTTCCAGATCTTTAAACAATTGGCCCTTGTGTCATTCCCAAGCTACCGTATTCTGAAACTTTCATGGATATCCGTCCATAACTTTTTGAGTTATGTTGTACACAGACAAACAAACAAACTACAAATCCATGCAGAGAGTCGTAACTTCACGAATTATATGAAGTCTGTGATCTTATCAAATCACGAATACATCATTATCACACATTATCATGTTAAATCACCAATACATGTTGAAAACAGCAAATCTCTGGTGTGTGTGTGTGTGTGTGTGTGTGCGTGTGTGTGTGTGTGTGTGTGCATGTATGTGTGTATGTGTGTGTGTGTGTGTGTGTGTGTGTGTGTGTGTGTGTGCGTGTGTGTGTGTGTGTGTGTGTGTGTGTGCGTGTATGTGTGTATGTGTGTGTGTGTGCGTGTATGTGTTTATGTGTGTGTGTGTGTGTGTGTGTGCGTGTGTGTGTGTGTGTGTGTGTGCGTGTATGTGTGTATGTGTGTGTGTGTGTGTGTGTGTGTGTGTGTGTGTGTGTGTGTGCAAAAATTAAATATGGAGTCAGACAGGAAGTCGTGAGTCGATTTGGCTGAAATTCGGTCTGTTTCATCCATATATGTGTCTCCTTCAACATGGCAAATTTCAGAATGATCCGTCCAGAATTGGCGATGCTAGCGTGAGAAAAGAGGAAATGTGCATACACACACAGACAGACGAACAGACAGAAGAACAGACAGAAGAACAGACAGACGAACAGACAAAACCATTAAAGCAACATTACTTAAAAAAGCTGCCAAAAACATAACCTCCTTGGTGGACCTCCCTTCAGTTGGGGGGGGGTCTGAATGTCCAAATGTACACAAAATTCATTATTGAAAGTTGTTCTTCATAAATCAACTGTTTTTTTATTATTATTTGTATTATTGTGTGTGTGTGTGTGTGTGTGTGTGTGTGTGTAACATGTGTGTATGTGTAAGCTTTCATGCATGTGCTAGAACTCATCCCATCTTCTGCAGATATCTTTATAGTATTTTGAAATGATGCTCCCTTTGAGGAGATAATCTTTGTGAAACCAGAACCAGTGTGTGAAGGAAGGACAGTGTAAGACAGAGGGCGGGGCTGTGGTGTTGTCACAGCTCGTCATTGGCTGGATAAAGGTTCCACCATGGATTTCAGATGAATCACAGCCTATCTTCATTTTTAATTTTGTAGAAACCCCCCCAAAAAGGCAACACAGTGGAGTAGAGGGTAAACTGGGCTTCCATCACAGTCTGAGAGAAATCTAATTTGATTTTGATGGAGTTTCAGAAAGATTCACGACTACGGTTGTTCAAGTCAGATTTAACTCTTGAACTTTTTGTCTGCATGTTTTAAACTTCCCTGACATCTAGACACATTTTGAAGAGAGTGGTAATAATGATCGCACCACCTTCAGCACAGATCTCCCACCTACTGTGTGCTAATGATGGCTCCTGTCTGGATGTTCTTTATAGTCCACACACAGACATGATGTCAGAATAATACTTTGGTATTATACGGTGAAAACAATATGGAAAGAGGATTTACACATTTTTGCTTCTAATTAATCATAAATAAGGATGTAAAAATGCAGAAACAAATTATGTTTCAGTAAATCCCACTGTAAAAAATTACTAGAAATAACAGCAAAAAGTTTTTTTACATGAAGACTATTTTAACAAAACCAGATGTGTATGTGCAAGTATTTGTTTCTATTGTTTTGAGAAAATAAAAGTGTGAATTTAAAAAACAATGCGGTTCCATTTAAATTGCAAGACCACAATGTTAAAATAACAGCCTACACTGTACATTTTGCAGTGTTAATTTGGAAATAATGGGACCAAATACACTCTAGAAGAAGTTGAATAAACTCTCTAAGTGTTGATTTAACACTGCAAAATTCACTGTATATATATATATATATATATATATATATATATATATATATATATATATATATATATATATATATATATATATATATACAAATAACTGAATAATTAGAATAATTAGTTTTTTAATCAAGGTAATAAAACAGTAAATATTTAAAAAATTTAAGACGTTAAATATGTAAAATAACAGGTGAGTTCTTAAAGCTGGTTGTCCAATAACCAAAGGGTTGATAGTTTGAATCCTAGCTCTGTCTGTTCACATATTAAAGAGTCCTTGTAAAACTCTGAATACATTGAACCATAAATATCTCCTAGTTTAATACTGGTGGATTTATAAAACACTGTGGACACCTGCAGGTCTGTATAACATGGACTCAATTTAATGTTATATGTTTATATGTTTAAAATAAATGTGCATGTTTAGAATGTTACATTTACACATTTAAAATGTTAAATCCACATGTTTAAAATGTTAAATGTAAATGCTACTCTATAAATATGTTCACGGTTTGATGTGTTTTTTTTTTTTTACAGGATTCATCTGGTAACCACAGTTTATAGTTTTTTGTTTATTTTCTTTTCTGTAAAAACAATATGATTTTTTTCAAAATGCATGAAAAGGCAGCAAAAAAATACATCTAAGTAAATAAAAAATCCAGATAAAACAAAAAGCACAGCTGGAATGAACACAGTGTGTGCCAACATAAGGAAAACCATTTTCTATCAGATAAAAAAACAACCTTATTGCTCTTTTTTCTGTTTGTCAGGATTGCCAGTCTATCTAAAATCTTCCCGACTCTGATGCTCTACAAGCTGTGGGAAGAAGGAAAGATCGCATCCTTAGATGACCCTCTGGAGAAATATGTGGAGAACTTCACCATCAAAAACCCTCTGGGAAGAACGAGAGACTCAGAGCTGAAATATGTGACAGACGGCCTCATATTTCTGGACAGTGGGGAGGTGCAGATACGCTCCACTTCAGTCACTTTGCGAAGGATGGCCAGCCAGCTCTCAGGTACATACATGTCTGTCTGGAAAACTTAGAGTCAACTTTCCCCGACTTCCATAAAGCTCCTTCACAGAGCCACTGGTTTATACACTCTAAATAATGAAAACGTCTTTCATCACATGTACCATGACCTCTTATATCTCCCAAATGCTTTTCAGTTTTACACCGATTCCAGAATTCATATGGCCTGCAGCTTCACTTCTAATACAGTAGTACCTCTACTTACCAAATTAATTCATTCCAGAAGTGTGAATTTTTCGTAAATGGCCTAAATGGTTCCAAGGCCCCCAATACTACCCCTCAAACCCTTTAAAAATTATAAAAATCAACCGATTTTGTTTGAAATATGTGTTAAAAGAAAATGTAGATTTAGCTTTTAGCCCGTCCAAGCTAACACCAGCTGTTGTTAATGTAGAAACACCCCACCCCACCCCCACATATATATATATATATATATATATATATATATATATATATATATATATATATATATATATATATATATATATATATATATATATATATATATATATATATATATATATATATGTGTGTGTGTGTGTGTGTGTGTGTTTTGGATATTTTATTAAAATGTTTTGTATTATTTGCATTTTTTGTACTTTAGAAGAGTTTTTGAATATGTTTCAAATTTTTCATTGTTTTTGGTGTGGTTATTTTTTATTTTACTTGAATGGATTTTAGCATATTTTGTATTGAACTTCTCCACATTTTTTTTTTCATAGTATGTTCTTGTGTATTTTGTGGGAAATTTGACTTAAGTACGTACTTCTAGGATCTTTCTTAGGATCTGACACCTACCGCTCGTCTGCACTACAGTTACATAACATTGACTGCTATTGAAATGACAACATGTACATGTACAGAAAGGACATGGACAAAGAACTGTATCTTTATTCAAACTTGCCATGTACCATCAATAACACAGACATCAAAAGACTTTGTGATTTTTCTGTTCTGTGGCTCATTACACATATGAAGAGCAATAACCATGCATGCACACACTGCCTGCACCTGCACCATCCTGCATGAACCAATGAGCACTCAAGTAATCATATACAATGTTATTCAAGCAGAGAAAATACTACTTAACCGCTAGGATCCTCCTAAAATGGATCCAGATACTAAATTGGGACAGGCAGTTTTAACCCATAAACACCCAGACAATCACTGGTACCCAAACCCAATTCCTGATCTAAACTGTTTAATACCTGCTGGTGTACTAATGCTGTTGATACATGTAAATCTGTTTGGTCGAAGGAAGACATTAGTACAGGCACAGTCACAGATTGACGGATGTTACAACAAGTGACGAAAAATAATTTAAAAACAAACATGGTGCAGTATATGTGGACACAGCAGGAAACCACATACATTTTTTTATTTAGTAGGAGATAAAGGGGGAACCTGCACCACACTAATCACCTCACTCAGCCTCTGATCTGTTGTACAGTTTCATTTCATTGTATTTCTTTATTTTTCTTGTTTTCTTGTATAAACTTCATTTATACTGTGTTTATATTTTTAAAGTTTGTCTATCACTATTTGTGGCTCTATCCCAGACTCAAGTAAAAATCCTTAAATTCTTGAATATGTAATAAAATAATGGATATATCTGTAAACTGTAAACATAATTTTTTTTAATTTAGTAGGAGATAGAGGGGTAATATTTAATAATGCTCGGGGAACTAGGGTGCAACACAAAAGTACTCCCCACCTTAAACAAAAGAATAATCTCTTAAACTTCTTAAACAAAACAGCAGAAAATGATGAAAACAAACATGGTTTCCCTCCTCTACAAAACAAGTCAATTTAATAAATGAATTCAATTCTCTATTTATAATATTTACAAATGTCACACTGCCTCCAGTTGTCTTCCATATAAAGGTGCTGCAGCCAACCACACTGGAACACAGGAAATACACCAAACACACACACAGGGGAACACACCACCCTGTGTCCAGGAGGTCCACCAAGGAGGTTATGTTTTTGCCAAAGTTTATTTGTCTGTTTGTCTGTTACATTCTGGATCACTTTGAAATCTATTCTCCATTTAACGATCCAGAATCCAGGATCTCTTGTGGATCATCATCAAAATCTACTCATTTGTTCCTTGTGACACCCCCAACACATGATGAAGTTTTCATTAATATCTGTCCATAACGTTTTGAGTTATCTTGCTAATTACCAGACAGACAGACAGACAAGGTCCGGCTCTTTGGCGGAGGTCATAAACATCATCCAATTTGTGATTTAATTTTGCATTCACTGTAAACCCAAATGTTCAGAATAATGAAATACATTTAGTTGTGAATACTCAAAGTTTCAGTAATAGTACTACTAACTCAAATGTATTAAGTTGTTCTTCTCTTTAAGTACTTCCAAATAATATTTTCTTATTAAGGGGAACTATTGTGGATATAAGTGAACATAGATGAGGTTCAACTGAGTGGAATTAAGTCATTAAATGTTGAGAATGATATTGTTCTGTTTTTTCTATTGTTTCAAATAAGGTTTATTGAAAAAAATAAACTTAACTGATGTAGTAGATGATGAAATATAATTTCAGAGCACTGCAAATAACCACCAATATCTATCACACCAAAAAATTACAATCACAAAACACAGTGGTTTTATTCAGGGGCGGCTGTGGTTCAGTTGGTAGAGCAGGTCGTCCAATGACTGAAGGGTCAGAGGTTTATGTCCTGGCTCTGTCTGTCCACATGTCCAAGTGTCCACATGTCAAAGTGTCCTTGGGCAAAGACACTGAACCCTGATTTAGGGCTCTAGTTTCCGGCCGCAGCGCAGGGTGTGCAAGCTAGCAGAACCTGCGCAACGCTAGTTTCAGGCCGGCGTACAGCAGTTTGGTAGTGTGGCGGACCCGGGTGCGCCAAAATGGGTGTGGTGGCGTACTTGTGGGAAGTGACCACTGATCCAGCTCGGCGCAGTAACAGATTTACTGACTTTAGACCACGCCAAAGTGTATCAAGAGCTCACCAGCTGACAGGTGTAGTGCTAGTTTGGCACACCGGTGCGCCCACTAACTTATTTGGGTTTACAGTGTACATTTAATATTTATCTCATATATCTAATAGAAAAGCAACTACTAAGGCCATGTTGCCATGGTATCAGAAACAGACATGCCAGCTGAAAAGCTCTTCAACTGAAAATGAAGTGGAATTTACCAAGAAAGTAAAGAAATTAAGGAAAGCAAAGGAATGAACAGGATCATAGAATCTAGAACATGGGTCAAAGTGCTAGTTCCTTTTAATCTGTACATGGCCACAAATATCAGTTTGTAAGTGTAGAATTAAAGTGGTTCCAGAGGTGAGTGTTCTTTAGCTTCATAGATGACACATCTCCACCAGACGTAAAAATAAATAAAGGCATGAGCGTCAGAGGTTAGAGTGACTGTGGGTGAAAAACGCTCCACTGTGGACGATGTTGGACTGAATGTTTAAACTTTTGTGAGGGTCGATGGCAGCAATAAATCATGTATCCAACCCCTGTATCTGTCTGAAAATACCTGCGATCATCCAAATCTACATTTTGATGTCTACTGAAAGAGGGTAGGATTGTTGAAACCTAAATAAGCATGTGTTTCATCAAGTGATGTTTATTTTTTTCAATCATTCTCTGTGGTAACACACAGGGTGAGAAAAGAAAATACTTCACAAGTGACACTGGCTCTAAAGGATAGATTCCCATTTTTGTGCATCTGCAGTAGTCTATATTATCCCAACAAATCTAACATAAGGATTATTAACAAAGATACTTATGAAAAATAATGAAAACTGGATGTTTTTTCACAAACTAAAGATCCTCTGAGTGTATTGATATTAAAAGGAAAATTCTCAAACCCAGAGATCAACAAAAAATTGACTTTGTTTGAAGGCTTTCTTTGTCACAGCAGCCATAATATTGCCAACCCCAACTAATATATGCATTATGTTAATGTAGTAGTTTAAGTTGGAAGTATTTCAACTGTGCCAGTCACCTGTTTTGTCTGGGGATTTTTTTTTAACTCAAATTTCCTTCAAAATATACAATAAAACACTAACAAACAAAAAAAAGAAATAAATAATGAGAAAAAACTAAACAAAACATGTTAAAATCATCTAAAATTCACTGAAAAAACGATGAAAAATCCCAAAATATTCAAAAGAGGAAAGATACACCAAAAAAAAAAAAAAAAAAAAAAATATATATATATATATATATATATATATATATATATATATATATATATCTTTTTTTCTTTTTTATATACTTTCAACAAAAAAAACTAAACAATCAGATTAATCTGTTGATGGATGAATCCACATTAATAAAACAGTCAATGTTTCTATTGTCCTTGCTTATCATTGTAGAATCAGAGATGATATTTATATTCAAGTAGATACAAGACACTAAAGAAGAACTGTAACAAGTCAAATGTTCAGAACCAACTAACTGAAAGAAAACCTTTTGAGCCTTAAATTGAAATGAAGCCACACAACTGAATGTGTAATGCATACAAATACACTTCATTTGTTTCTTTTCCTTGTTTGTATTGAATACTGTTTGATTGTGCGTCAATCCAGGCCTGCCCAGAAGACTCCGTGCCACAAATCTTCTTTGGAAAGGAAAAACACAATCTGCAATCAATCTGCTGCAGGATGATGTCCTCGTGGCAGATCCAGGCACCAAGTAAGATTTATGCCTCTGTCTAGTTTAATGTCCAAACACTGATTATTATTAATGAAGCTACTCATATATAATATAACCTTTATTATCTGTGAAGAAAAGATTCATGACAATCTTATCTTATCTTATCTTATCTTATCTTATCTTATCTTATCTTATCTTATCTTATCTTATCTTATCTTATCTTATCTTATCTTATCTTATCTTATCTTATCTTATCTTATCTTATCTTATCTTATCTTTCCATACCTTACCTTACCGTACCTTATCTTATTTTATCGTTGGTGTTGTATAATAATAATAATAATAATAATAATAATAATAATAATAATAATAATAATAATAATAATAATAATAATAATAATAATAATAATAATAATAATAATATAATAATAACAAAAAGGTGACTGACTGAATTACACTGGTCTACAAGTAAAACTCTTACAGAATAAAACTAATAACATTTTACCACCAACTTTTTACATTTGTATGTTCATTTTGTTGGATATTTTGTCCATTTTTCTACATTTTGTTTTTTATTTTAAGATTTTTCTTCAAGTTTGCTCTGTTTCTATCTCACATTGTTCATGTTACTTATTATTTTTGTTGGCTTATTAATTTTTTGTTCATTTTTATTGATTGCTTTGGCTGTTTTTCTTTGTTTATTACTTATTTTCTTCTTTTTATTGTTTTTATTTTACTGTGGAACCCCACCCCCTGGTAAAGTGTTTCTTACTATTTGTTATTTTGTAAATATTTATTAGGTTTTTTTGTTCATTTTGTTGCATATTTTCTTTATTTTTCTACATTTTGCTCCTAAAGGGAGAGAACATTGTATTTGAGTCTGTCTGTTTGTCTTTCAGCAACTTTACACAAAAACTACTGCACCAATGTCTATGAAATTTTCAGGAAAAGGTGTGGAAGAACACATTCATGACAATATCATCTTATCTTGTCTTGTCTTATATTTTCTTGTCTTATCTTATGACTTTCCTTGGATCCACATATGGAGAGTTCACTTGATGATATTCTTTTACACCAATACATTTTTACAAATGACAACATTGTAAGAAATTATATCACAGTATTCACAAAATTGCAGATCCGTTCCCAATTGTTTCACAGAACTGCATGAACAGACTCTGATGCAAGATACTTAGATTTCTTGTTACATTTTCCTCAGGGTTTCTTGTAAAGAGCAAATTTCAGCCCATTTCGCTGAGAGACACAGTTAATGAGGAGTAGAATATATTTGTTAATAATGACATTCAGCTCAAAAGGCTCCACTTCAAAAAAAAAAACTCGAACCTAAATAGGATGTGGAGTAGAGCTTCAGGGGTTGTCATGTTCAAAAAGATTTAGAAGTTTTTTACATTAATGTATTTTTAAAAAGTCTGTGACATTACCTATGAGGTTAAAGTGACATTCAACGACCCTAATTATTCATACTGTGCTCTGATTTTTAAGTACATGTCAAGTCTAGCTATCACAGTGTCCCACATGCCACAGTCATTAAAGAATTTTTTTTTTTCAGAAGTTAGCTTTTGGTACTGTGCTCAGCCATTATGGATTCATAATAAAATATTAATTAATTAATTAAATAACTGTTTGTATCATGGTAGGGTGCATTTTTTTTCTTTATTCTCTTCAAAAACACATACAAAACAAACACAGAAATAATATTCAGACTTCAAAAAAGACCAATAAGGATTGTAACTAAAAGCACCTATAGAGAACCATCAAACCCACTCTTCATCAAATTAAAGGCATTAAACTTTAAGGATTTGGTCGACCTCAAAACAATTCAAATAATGCACCAAGCAAATCAAAACCAGTTACCATAAAGCGTCCAGGGATTGTTTCAACTGAGGGAAAACAAACCTGAGGGGAATTTATATGTACATACTAACTTAAAAATACATTGTATATCAGTGAACGGAGTCAGTCTGTGGAACAACTGCAGTGAAAAATCTGGTTTTTATAAATCTTATAAATCTTAGAATCTGGTTTTTATAAACCAGATTCTAAGTGGATACAGGAAACAAATGGAAATATGAATTTCTAGCAAGGAACAGGTTTCCCTTTTTTTCTGATGTACTTTCTTTTCTCTTTGGTTGTACATACATGCTCTGACTGAGTTAATACAAAGGGACTAGATACGTTTTGTTCATCCTACACCCTTTTGAATAAGGTATCTGTTCACTGTCCAATTTTAAACCTCGTCTTAAAACACATTTTTACTCCCTGGTCTTGGACTAAGTGGCTCATTGAGTTTAGTTATTTTATTATATGGTCATTTTCATTTTTATAAACATTTTCATCTGTGTAGTTTTTGCACTTTTTATTGTATTTTTAGATTTATTTTATTGCCTTGTTCTCCTTTGTGTTTTATGCCTTGTAGTGTGCAGTGCTTTGTGTCTGTTTTAAAGCGCTTTTATAAATAAAGATGGTATGGTATGGTATGGTATGGTATGGTATGGTATGGTATGGTATGGTATGGTATGGTATGGTATGGTATGGTATGGTTATGGGTATAGTATGGTATGGTTATGGGTATAGTATGGTATGGTATGGCATGGTACGGTATGGTACGGTATGGTATGGTACGGTATGGTATGGTAAGGTATAGTTATCTAGGATGCTAAAGAGATGTCATTTTAATTTCTGCTTAAATACTTTGCATGATTTTCTTATTTTGTTTTACCTGATTGAATAAACAAATAAATGAAAAACAAACCTAAATCTCTTCCATTCACCTGCAGATGTCACTACAGTAACCTGGCGTTCTCTCTCCTCGCTCATGTGATGGCTGAACGAGTGGTCGGCATGGACTACCAGCGGTGGATCTCAGACAACATCCTGGACCGGCTCGGGATGGAGGACACTGGCTTTGATCTGACTCCAGGACTTCAGGGTCAGATGGCTGTGGGCGTGTACTCCAACGGAAAACCGGCACCGCTGTACGATCTGGGCTGGTACCGTCCTTCGGGTCAGATGTTTTCCACTGCCGCAGACTTGGCTAAGCTCGCTATGATGCTGTTGGGCGCTTATCACCGCAAAGTTCTTGAACCGGACTCACTGAAGATCATGCTGGCCCCGTTGTTCAGGTGCGAGAAGGATTACTTTGCTAATCGCACTGGAACGCCGTGGGAGGTCAACGAGCTGATGGGCTATGAAGTTCTGCGTAAAGACGGCGACCTGGACGGGTACTCGGCCACCTTCTCCCTGGTGCCCCGGCTGAAGCTGGGCTTGGTGGTTCTCATGGCCGGCAGCCGTTCGCAGAAGCAAGACATGGTCGCCAAATCTTACAATCACATAATCCCAGCTATAGAAAAAGCCTTCAGGGAGGCCAAGAAGGTGCTTTCTGCTCCACCCAACCCAGATCCTTACATTGGCTTTTTCACCTACAGTAACATCACCTTTTATGAAATCAAAGCTGGACTGGATGGAGTTCTAATCATGCAGCAGTTTGGGCCACAGATCGAGGAGCTGATTCCAGAAAAATACAGGACAATAAAACTCAACTTCCTGGTAGAACGAGTGTTTAGAGTAGTGTTTGATAAAGAGTACCCTTGTGTTTTGCGAGTTGGCTCAGCTTCAGTATCCCTGGAAGCCCAGGATGGACAGTTATTTAACTTCTACACTTTTGACAAGCGGGGTGTGTCGCCAGGTTTTGATGCACCAGGACTGAACACATATAATGTTGTAAGGATAGCTCGTAGACCAACTTTCTCAAGCTGAACTGTGGGAACACTGTACAGCCTGAAGACAAATACTGTGCCACCAGGGTACAGTCCATGTGGATTTTACACAAAGAGGAGGCTGAAAGCTGGAACGGAAAAAAAAAATAGGAGCTGTTTTGCACTTGTGCCTCACAGCAAGAAGGTCCTGGGTTCAAATCCAACACCAGTCGAGGAGGGTGGGACCTTTCTGTGTGGAGTTTGCATGTTCTCCCTGTGTCTGCGTGGGGTTTCTCTGGGTACTCTGGCTTCTTCCCACCATCCAAAGACATGCACTGATAGGTTAATTAGTTCATCTAAAATTACCCATAGGTGTGATTGTGAGAGTGATTGTTTGTCTATATATGTTCAGCCCTGAGATGAACTGGTGACATGTCCAGGGTGTACCCCACCCTCACCCATATGTAGCTGGAATAGGCTTCAAGCGACCCCCCATGACCCTAGTGAGGATAAAACGGGGTTCAGAAAATGAATGAATGTTTTGCACATGAATTATATGCATCTGTAAAAGACCCATAAACTAAGCTGTATAATATGTTGCCCAAAAATTAATTCATTTACTGAATGATTTTTACAACTGTCTGTATCATGAATCTTCAGCAAACCTGACACAGTAGTGGTGAAACAGTATTTGTGTTTTTCCTGTTTTCATTAACATTTCTTCTATATAATTGAGTTTTCTGTCCTTTAGTATTCATACAAAAGAAAAAAAAAAGACCTGTTCATGGATATTTCTATATATTTCATTTTCACGTATTTCATTTTCTCATACATACAGTATCTATCCTTGACTAAAACCTCAAATCTCAGGTTATGAACTTATATTTGTGGTGAAAGTCAGGACAACTGTACGCTCAGACAGGAACAGACAGTTCACATTACTGTTATTCAAATGGGAGTGGTTGTAATTGCGCATTTTGATGCAAAATATTTCTTTCCAAGCAGAGGAGATTAAGGACAGAAAGGCTTTTTGCTGCCAATGTGACTCTTTGCTGTGTAATCCCTAAAAACTGACCTCAATTCATCCAGACCCATGTCATCAGTGTGAATAATACACTGCCCTCAGTTCTGCTCATTCTTCAACATGGCAGTGCTGTTGGCCTGTGTGAACAAAGGATGAAAATGTTATAAATATTGAAAATGTTGATTGTTTTTGGAGGTGCAGGTGCAACACGGAATGAGATAGAAGACCTGTGAAAGGAATTTGATCTAAACCAGTAAATGCATTTTTTTTCCCTTCTTCACTCAGGTATGAATGAAATCAAACAGGCAGTCAAATATGCAACACCGTGTCATTATATACTGCAGAATGAAATCTTATCCTGATGAATATCCCTGTCATTCACTTGAACAAATGTATTACATCTTTTGAAATTATACTTGACTTTGAATTTGTTATTATTCAAGGCATTTCTTTTCATAGAAATTACATTAAGCTTCTCAATGTGAACTACACAATTGTGATGTCTTGATTGAACTCTTTTCTTTTGCACATTTCAATCACAGAAGGAAGCAATGGGGTGTAACAACAGTCAATAAGAAAACAACTTTATTTAGGTAGCGTTGAAATTAGACATTGAACAATAAGTATAATCAGTTGTGAACGGCACAATCACAGTGAACAAGAGCTTTACCAATCAAGTCATGTACATGGCGGGTTAGCCACACAACAGAGAGTGCCATATCAAAAACAAAAAAAATGAACAGATATACATTCTTTCCACTGAAGCATGGCGAAGCACCTCTTTTTGACTGAACAGTAACATTGATTTTCCATCTAAGAGTCAAAACACCAAGGCCCTATATCTTATTATTCAGTTTAAAATTGATTGCACATTTTTGCTCCCTACAGGATTTCTTTCAAAGGCATGTACAGCGAGTGCAGTATAAGACAGCAGGTAGATTATGCAGGCACTGTAGAACAATATCATCAATAAAACAAACCCACTTTATTTACAAGTTCTTTCATGACATGTAGTTCTGAAGAAAGAGTTTTTGCATTTGTCGAAATATGCTAATTCACTTTTCATTGAGTTGTATCACAAGATTTCGCTGGTATGTTTGTTAAAAGTGAAGTCCAAACCATTAAGAGAGAAAAGAAAGTCAGACTCTATATTATACAAGGGTTAAAAAGCATCAACAGAGCTCACTATGTAAAGCTGACACACATTTAACAACCGTCAGGGGGATTGTGGATGTGAACACAGTCTGTTACAGTCATGCTCACTCACTGTTTGCAAAGGATGATAAATTCAAGTAGTGTGAAAAGAGGGTGGTCTTATGTCTCAAGATCCACTTACCGCCAGCAGCTCTCCATAAATTTCTTCAGAGTTCATTGATATTTGTGTGAATGATGCTGGTGATTGATTAAGTTATGACTATATGAGAAGAGAGAAAAATTAAGATTGGATTTCACACCTAAAAGCTAGTCAGAACTAAGTCAACAAAAGTCCTGTTCCCCAGTGGTGTTATTATTATTATATATGTAAGACTCAGGAGTTAAGATGTTTTTTTTTTTTATTAAAGAGATGGAAAAAAACTTGCAGTGAAGTAAATTATGGGGAATAAGTTAATTCATGTATTTGTTAAAAAAAAAATTAAAAAAAAAAAAAATAAATAAATATATATATATTGGCATTGTTCACCCAATTGACTGTTTACATGTATGTTTACAGAATTATTATTTACACATTTAATTATTCTCATGGGTAGCTGAGATGACCTGTTGAATCTGCCTTTCTGGATCACATTTGGTGACCTACAGTAGATGCTGCTAGAGTCCTGGAGAGAGAGAGAGAGAGAGAGAGAGTGGCAACTGCTCCGTTTAATGGTTCAGGTTTTTCACAGCAATGGCAGAACATGGAGCCCCTCAAAAGTTCCTGGAAGTTAGTAAAAGCTAACTGCTGCTCAATGTATTTCAATGCAGAACATGTACGAAGCAACACTTGTTCCAGGTAAATCGTTTTAAAAAATGACATTTTCATATCAGTAAGGCATTGGAATATAATGAATTATGTTACGTATTTTCTCCATCGACATCATAGTATTTAGATCATTTTATTAGATAAAAGTTTAGGCTAGCACACTGGATAATGATAATAACCTGTGCAAGAGGCAAATAACTGTAAATTCGGCTCTGTGACTATAACTTAATTCAACCCTATTGATTTATACTACAGTAGTAGCAAGATTAATGTGCAGGGGTTGTGATTGCAGCTGTTTTATGGAGTGGAAGAGAGCAGAACCTAATGGACAGAACACAAATCAAGTTTGTTTATTTAAAAAGTGTCATTCCATGGTTATTTATTTAATATTACTGTGTTCTCCATTGTTATTAAATACATTCTGTGTTGGTTCTATTTTTTAAAAATGTTGTTTCCAGCTGTTTTTTCACAGTAGAAAAATGACTTGAGTTCGAACAACAGAGTTTACCGGTACTTCCTCATACATGTCTATGACACGGTGATGAGGCATCTCTGATTGGCTCAGAATGCGTGAAGGAACACTCCCCCTTCCTCTCTCGCTCAATCTGTGTTTACCTTTACCAGAGTAGCATCCAGCTAGATTTTGTGCCGATGTTTGTTCTGAAAATACACGGGGAAAAAAGGCTTTATTTCCACCGTCCACGGTCCTCTCTCGTAGATGCTAATGCTAATGCTACTTCAGATTCGCTGCCATGGGGGACTGGTTAAAGTCCATCTGACGTCAGATGGACCAGCTTTTTCTGGGTCCCTCGTTCCTCTTGTTGTTTTCTGTGAATGCAGTATGCAGCCAGTGGACGTGACAAACCACTTTCAAAGGTAACATGTGTTGGTAACTCAGGGTGAGTCATCAGATTCCAAAACGAGCATGGAAAAGTGGTTTTCAGCGGAATGATTATGATTATTATAATTATTATTATGATTATTTTACATACATATGTGTCATGTGTGTCATGTAACCGGTTCTATTCTTGACATTGTTCCATTAGTATATTTATAGTAATTATTATGGAATCTAGGCTTTACTGTGAAAGTGACACCTAATATGAGAGAAAAAGTCAAAGCAATTAATAAAAGTTTATACGGAAGAAGAGGTAAGAAACTGATATAATTCCATTTATCTGCCATTCCTTTTATGTTATTGAATGAATATGCAGGTTTAGTAAATTTAGCAGAGTTCAAATCAATTAGCATGAACAGAAAACATTACAAATACAAGCATTTATTTAATATCATTTACTGATTATAGTGGTTCTCCTGTTATTTTCTCGCCAACCACGTCCTAGAACTTTTTGTGCCTACATGGAGCATGTGATCATCCCCATTTTTGAACGTCCATTGTCGCCACTCTTTCTCTACAGGACTCTAGATCTTGCTGCCTTCTGATTGGCTGGTTGAGTCAAGTGAGTTGTTTTGTCAGAAAGTGTTGTGAAGCTAACTGCTGTGTGTGCCAAGTAAAGGACTGTTCTAGAAGATATCTGTCTCCATCCTGCAGTCTCATGTTATAAAGAGTGAACCAGAAACTTCCCATCACATATATTACCCATCTATCCCCATACTAAATGAATCCATAATTCAGGTTCATGGTTTGCCCACACATATCAGACCAAGTTTCTTATATTATTTTTTTAATTTATTATTACTTATATTTTTCTTTGCTTATTGTAACATACGTTTGTTTGGGGTTTTTTTAGTTGTAGAAAAACTCCTTTCCATTGCAGTTTTATGTGATATGTCAATTATGCTACACCTGGAAAACCACCTCTTGTCAGCAGAAAAAAAACCTAGAAAATTAAGAGTAAATATGTATACACAAGTTATTTTTGTGCAATTTGAGGATCATTAGAGAAGCAACAGTTGTGGATCAGGCACATTTTCGAGGCTTTGGTCTGACCAGAAAAGGACGTGTCAGAAGATTCAGACCAAACTAAACCTCATCCACATGGTGAAAACACTTTTTAGCTCGTACTCAGGATGCCGAATAATAGAACATGAGAAAGAGAAAATAAAAATCTTTATAGGTGGACTAAATGTCGAAATGTGGTCCCAAAGATCCTACAAAACTAAATTCTGTTCTAGGTTTGACTTTGTTAAAGCTGCAGTCAGAGCCAACTGTTTAGTCAGTGAAATAAATTCCGTTGTACAATTGTATGATGATAATAAAGTACTAGAGCTCTGTTGACTTTATCTGTTTTGTAGTTTGCCTTCAGTTTTTCCATGCCATCAAAAAGGTTCATCGGTTAATTCTCCTTTTAGTACCCATGAGCTGGTCTCCATGGACCTTTAATGGTAACTCACTGCTGCTAATCTGCTAATCACTGATGCTAACGCTATGTCCTGTTGTGGGTAGTAGGAGATGGACAAAATATAGAAACTGCAGTGAAGCAACTTAACCTTTAAATTATATTTTTGCAAATGTTTCTGATTCAATTCTTTTTAATTCATAGTACATTGTTAACCCTGAAGGGGAGACAAGGGGTTTTATGTGTGGTTTATTTTTGTTTGTTTGTTGATCGGTAGCATCTGCTTATTTGTGTGTTTGTTTGTCTGTTTGCACTCTAGTGACAACATTTCTGGAGCAAATTGGCTGTAATTTAATGAGAAGTTTCATCCATGTCACTTGCGGTATGGGATCTAGTTTCGTAGATATGGGTCAAAGTTCAAGGTCAGGTTCAATAAATGTTTTTTTAAAATGGTCAGTGTCCAGTACTTGAACAGTTTTAATGTGATTGATTTCAAACTTCTTAAGTATATAGAAATTTGATATAGGGTTCATCAAAAGATTTGAGTTTATGGTCAGCAACTAAGGTTAAAGTTCACCAAATATTATTTTTTCTTTGCACTCTAGTGTCGCCAATTATTAACAGGTCATTCTGAAATGTGGTGTGTACAAAAAGACCAATACAAGGAAGAAACACATTGAATTTAAATTACATTTTCAGGAAAGGTGGTCCAAAATAGATCCCATGAAATATTGGTGAATGTAGGTCAAAGGTCAAGTTCACCATAAATGTATTTTCACATCAAAGATAAGGTAAAACAGGAATTTCCTTTTCATTCCTGTATAAACAGTTTTGCATATGGCTTCTCTCTTCTCTCACTGTTGATGTGCATTAACATCAGAACCATTAAGGTCAAATTTGAAGACACTAGGTCAGTCACAATAAAGGTAACAATCACATTTTGGAAATGACCTTTGAACTATTCATCTTAGAGATTTCTCATTAGCACCAAAATTCTCATCTTTAAATTCTGCATATTGTGTGTGTGTATATTTTGACCTATTGTTTACCCAAGAGGTCAGGGGTCACTCGGTCAATACCTAAAAAACTAAAATGGACAATAACGGCAAACTGATAATGATAAAGATTTAGTTGCTATTATTGGCAGATAGGAAACTACAACTACAAATCCTACTATGGCAGCGCCAACTCAGCTTCCGATTGGTCAAACTTCAACGCTAGACCGAAACGTGAAAGTTGGAGTGGAGAGATAACCTAATAACCTAACCCTAACAGGTAAGATTCGTAATTTGGCACCCTGGCCTGGGTTTCAAAATGACCTTTGTTCTTGAAAGGTCAAAATCAAGGTCTGATTTTAAATGGTCATAACTCTAGAAATATTGATAATAAGTATTCAGTTACTATTGTTGACAAATAGGAAACAACATGTGGGCTCTATAATGGTCTCATGACCTTTGACCTTCATCAACCTTGAAAGGGCAAACCCATACTTTCACATTTTGAAAAGGCAATGTCCATTAAGAGGTGGAGTTTGTTGTGCTTGGCACCACTTGTTTATTTTTTAAATGACTTATATTGGCAAATAAATAAATACCATTTATGCAAGTAGTCATATTTACATCATTGCAAAACTCCTTGGCCACCACTGCAATTGTTAGGTCTCTACTGTTTAAGTTGTGACCTAGTACAGTTTTACTTTCTGTAATAATAAATAATTTTCATGAATCACTCAGTCTTAGATCTAATATAGCTTATAGTTATTTCCTTGCAAATATGCCAATGGTTTGACAGCAGCCTATCAATCTTCTCACTTCTGTTAGAAAAGGCAGTAAGGCATTTATTCAGGCATTTTCCAGGACGTCAAACTGCTCCTTTATTACCATGTACCAGTGAAGCGTGGTATTGTTTTCACTCATGGCTGTCAGTGTGTGGGGGTGGGGCCACTAGAACAAAAACATTTTTTTTTTTTTACCAAGCGACTATAAATACATGTTTTTTTGTGCATTTAGGTTACAACTTTATGAGAAGGGGAGGTTGTAAAAGTATTCACTTTCTGTACTTAAGTAGAAGTACAGCTACTGGTATGAAAAAATACTCTGATAAAAGTAGAAGTACTGATTAAACTGCTCTACTTAAGTAAAAATAAAAAAGTACAACTCCTCAATTGTAATAAAGTAAAAAGTAAAACAATTTTTTTTTTTGTCATGAACGTAATAATACATATTGAACCAGGGAAGATCTAAATGGTTTTGAAAGTATCTAAAATAAATCCTTTACAAGTGAGTTACTGTGTAGATAATGTGTTTGATTAGGTCACAGTTATTCAGTTTTGTGGGTATGGGCAGGAAATTTAGGAAAAAAAAAAAAAAGAAGTCACAATTGAGATTAAAAAGTCATCATAAGATTTTTAAAAGTTATAGAAATATGAGATTTAAACCAAAAAAAAGCATAATTTTAAGAGAAAAATCGAAATTGTGAGATAAAATGTTAAAATTGTGAGATAAGTCATATAACTATGATATATAAAGTCACAGTTCCTCTCCACTGACTTTCTCTCTGATTTTTATATTGTCACATCTGTTTAGTTTGAAAAAGTAACGACTCTATATTGACAATGTAAGGAGTATAAAGTACAGATATTTATATAAAAATGTAGAGAGTAAAAGTAAAAAGTTGCCAAAAAATAAATAAAAATACTCAAGTCAATTACAGATACCTAAAAAACCTACTTAAGTACAGTAATGAAGTACTTTTAGTTCCTTTCCACCTCTGCATTTCCTCCCCCTTATGTATCATGTGCATCCAGTCAGATGTGTTTTACAGTGTTTTTGCATTAGCTGCTCATATTAACTCGTCCAGATGACGTTCAGAACACAGAGGTTTTGCAGGCGTTCTCTTTACATGCACACGTTAAGAGTTCAGTGTCCATGCTCATCGACATGTTATGACGTAACAAAGGGAAGGCGTTGGAGTCCTTACCCTCGGCCCGGACTCTGGTACCTGAGATGGACGAATCTAGTAAAATCTTGGAGAAGGGCGGCGAGTCCCTCACTGAGCTGTTGTCCTCTGCGTGTGAACAGACGAGTTCTCGAAAACTCTCTCTGAAGCGTGTGGAGAGCAGACTGTAGATGATTGGGTTGACTGCAGAGCTGAGGTAGAAGAGGACGCCTGACAATATGTGGACGTACTGATAAATGTTGTGCATCAAGTCGGTCCACTGACTGATGGAACTCCACAGGAGTCGCTCAATATGGAAAGGCGCCCAGCAGAGTCCAAATACAGCCACCACGATCGCTGCAGGATCAGACAAAAAGGCTGATTAACAAGGTTTTATCAGATACAGAGAGGGAGTCTTGTCATTTTTGGGTGTTTTTTTTTTACTTAACAGGGGGGATAAAATTATAATAGGACATGACATACACAACTTAAAACATTATTTCTTGTTTTTCATACCTTCAGGTATAGACATGACAGGGGTGTCCAAATCCAGTCCTCGAGGGCCGGTGTCCTACATGTTTTAGATATTTCCCTCTTCCACATGATTCAGTTTAACCCTTTAACTCCTGACACTTTAGCAGTTCTACAGTAAAAAAGAATTAAAATAAGCAACAAAATGAACAAAAATGGCCAAAGTCAACAATAAAATGAATAAAAATGAATAATAAACTGACAAAATAATTAGTAACATGAACAAAGTAAGACACTCATTTTGTTTCTCATTGTTTGTTTTTCTACATTTTACTTTTTGTTTTATTATTTTTTCTTTAATTTTGCTCCATTTGTGTCTTACTTCCTTCATGTTGCTAATTATTTTTTGTTCATTTTATTGTTGACTTTGGCCCTTTTTGTTCATTTTGTTGGTTATTTTCATTCTTTTTACTGTGGAACTGCTAAAGTTTCAGGAGTTAAAGGGTTAAACTGAATCATGTGGAAGAGGGAAATATCTAAAACATGTAGGACATCGCCCCTCGAGGACTGGATTTGGACACCCCTGATATATGAGGTAAATTTGGAAAGACATAATAAAAAAAATTAAAATATCAGCCTGCACACTGAAAAAAATAACACCTTAATTCAACTTAAATAAATTGAAGTAACGATTTCTACTTACTTTGGTTGGTTTTTAGTTCATATTTACTTCATTTATTTGTTACATCAACTGTGTTTGTCTTAAAAATGTGACTAAAAATTTAATCAAGGAAAGTTAATCATCAGTTTAACACAATTATGTTAACACTGCAAACTGGATTTTCTTACTGATCTTTTCTAATATTATTAAGCAAATCACTCTGCATATCTCATTTATATGAGCTAAGCTCTAAAGCTATTAATTACTGAACATTTGGATCATATAACACTTAAATAATTACTGATAAACAGCAGTGGTATTTATTCTATGGCTCTGACTCTATAAAAAAAAAAAAAAATAACACCACAACCTGCCGAACCCTACATATAAAATAACACATATTTTTACACAATAACATAATTTTCAACAATATACCCAATACCCATAATGCAATGTGGCAGACACGGCAAATCCTACTGTTTGTACTAAAGTCATACTGAACTACAGAAGTTTTGTGCTATTAACAAAGTTATGGTAAAGTTGTTTTATTATTATTATTTAATTTTTTGACATTGAGCCAGTGTTTCATTTCTTACATTGTATTCAGCTTTTAAAGGAATCTTATAATATTTTAAAACTGTACTATACTATACTTCTATGTTAAGGCATAAATGTCTGTTTATAATCAATATGTTACTCAGTTAAAACTGTTTTCCTTCATTTTTTTCATTTAGACCAACTCAATAAAATAACTTATCAACTCATTACAATGTGTACGTGTAATAAACTTACATTTTCAAGCAGAAAAAGATCTTGATTTTAATCTGAACTTACTAACCCATGTATAATTTTTTTAGAGTTCATCCACTTCAACTGTATTTTGTCTTTACTTTTTGTTCAGTTCAGTTAATTGAGGAAAACTCACTATGCTTCTATTCCATTATAAGAAAAGCAGATCATTTTAACACAAGTCATAAAAGTGCAGGTTGTGCATAATATAACAACCCCTTTATGGAAAAATATCATACCCATTTCACTAGGAACTTAAAAATTGGTTAGAAGTATAAGAATATTTTCAATCATTACAGGTGATTTCATGACACTTTTCCACCCTAGTGATATTCTTAAAGAGGTAGTAACTGCTGGGAACTAGTTTCATTATATTACTACTACTACTACTACTACTACTACTACTACTACTACTACTACTACTACTACTACTACTACTACTAATAATAATAATAATAATTATTATTATTATTATTATTATTATTATTATTATTAGATAGATAGATAGATAGATAGATAGATAGATAGATAGATAGATAGATAGATAGATAGATAGATAGATAGATAGATAGATAGACAGACAGACAGACAGACAGACAGACAGACAGACAGACAGACAGACAGACAGACAGACAGACAGACAGACAGACAGACAGACAGACAGACAGACAGACAGACAGACAGACAGACAGACAGACAGACAGACAGACAGACAGACAGACAGACAGACAGACAGACAGACAGACAGACAGACAGACAGACAGACAGACAGATAGATAGATAGATAGATAGATAGATAGATAGATAGATAGATAGATAGATAGATAGATAGATAGATAGATAGATAGATAGATAGATAGATAGATAGATAGATAGATAGATAGATCAGCACTATTTGACTATGTAAAACTACTGCAGTAATTCTTCTCAGACTTTGTGGAAGGATTGACCATGATCTGTTCATCCACTTTTCTCTATTAGTTTGGTCTTAATCACTGACCTTTAGACACCAAATTCCTTTCAGTTTGTCCTTGAGCTCTAATGACTTTTTGTCAGTTTTGAAGACACTTTGTCCAGCCGTTCCTGAGATATCGATTTATACATTACAGGAGATGGGCTGACAAAGATGTGTGGATAAGTCTAATAAGTGAGTCACAAAGATAAGCAAAGGGCCAAACATGAGTAATACTTTGTGTTCAGATAATCATCGCCTTGGCAGACGTTTGTGCTCTGAGTGCTGCTGGTTGAAAAGTGCATCACATCAAGACAATATGTTCAATCTGAATTGATGAAAGTGCATTTCTCATCTAAAAATCTATACATCATGCAGTGAAGGTACTGTCAGAAGAAGAGCAGCAGCAGGACGTCGTAGCTGATTGTACAGTTGCACATAATGGATTTGGAATCAAACTTCCTGATCCCACTGTGATGACATTATTACTTCTGTGTGTTCTTATGAAAGTAAACCAGTGAGAAACTATTACTGTTTGAAACTTCCTCAGTCTGGCCTGTTTTGTTGTTGCACTTATTCCAGGGTTCCCAATAGAATCAACCCATAAAGACTTTAGTGACATTTATTTCCCTTTGTTTAATTCATTTATCATGTAGATATTTTAAGCCTCATTCTTTTTATTTATACTATTTTTTTTTTTTTTTTACTATTACACTGAAAGGAGAAGCTCTCCAATCTTGTTGTACATCCTGTATTATGACAATAAAGGCCATTCCATTCCATTTGTTGCATCAAAAGAGAAATAACTGAAGAAAAAGTGACTTGTTCTGAAAATCTAACATCAACTGAACATAAATTAAATGTCTCTAACCACTGTCATTGATCAAATTAAGTAAAAGTCACTACACTGCTTCTGAACATCCAAATAGGTCATATCTGATCACCATGAAATATCAATAATTTATTAGGATATATCAGTGTTTCCCAAACTATCATGCATGTTTTAGATCACAGGTGTCAAACTCTAGGGCCAGTGTTCTACATGTTCTAGATGTTTCCCTCTTCCATCACACCTGGAAACCATTACATCATCATTAGTGATGATGAAGAGCTGATGATTAACTCTGAAGTGTCAGCGCTGATGCGTTCTGAATGGATGATATAGTTTCAATATTCCAAAAAATTCAACCATTTTCCTTTTGACCTTCGCCAAAGAGGTTATGTTTGTATGCGTTTGTTTATCTGTGTTCATGATAACTCAAAAACTTATGGATGGATTTTAATGAAATTTTCAGGATATGTTGGAAATGTGAACAGGAAGAAGTGATTTAATTTAGGGACCCTACAACCAGACAATGTAGGGAACACATGTACAGACCCTTATAATGTGAGTCAGGTGGTTTGTTTGACATGTTCTTTAAAGAGTTCATCAGTGACTTTTACTGACGAGAGAATTAGCCGATTCATTCATTCTAATATCTAGGTGATAATGCAGTCAAGTAATTTGAAGCTCTGAAGGTCACAGCAGTGAAGTGTCGTGGGATGATATTTCACGAGCGTTACGACGCTCCTGCCTTGAACAGCCGTCAATGGAAACACATTCAAAGGGCAAATATACTATACTCCTACAGGGAAATTATGACTCTAAAAAATTATACATGGGTTAGTAAGTTCAGCTGAAAATCAAGAGCTTTTTCTGCTTGAAAATGTAAGTTTGTTACATGTACACTTTGTAATGAGTTGATAAGTTATTTTATTGAGTTGGTCTAAATGAAAAAAATTCAGGAAAAAAGTATAAGGTACACCTGTGCACTAATCATGATGTCAGATCAGCATCTTGATGTGGCACACCTGTGAGGTGGGATGGATTATCTCAGCAAAGCACAAGTGCTCACTATCACACATGTAGACAGATTTGTGAACAATGTTTGAGAGAAATGGTAATATTGTGTATCTGGAATGAATTTTAGATCTTTAAGTCCATCTCGTGAAAAATGGGAGCAAAAACAAAAGTGTTGCGTTTATATTTTTGTTGAGTGTATAAACCTTTATATGCTTAATAATATTAGTATAAATCTGATACTAATGCTCACTTTGTTTTTTATATTATTGACATTAAGACTGATATGTTCCACCATAAATTAAACAGATGAACATATTCCTATTAACAAGTCAGAGTTAATATTACTCATGTTTGATGAGTAATTTGTTGTGTAATATAATAGGGTATGTTAAGTGGATCTCGCTGTTAAAATTAACAACTGTTAAAATTATTTACATTTTATTCAAAATATAAAGTAAAATCTACACCACTAAAATGAATGGAAATTGTTACCTGGCTTTTATTAAATAAATTCTATAGTTTTGTTTTTACAGTGTATTCTTCACTATCATATGTTTTAATAACAGGTATATTGATTTGAATTAATAACTATTGTATGTCCAACTATATAAACTCTAAGGCAAAGGTTGTGTTCTAGAATGTTGGGGAATTTTTAGAGCGAGAGAGAAAAAAAAAACTGAGAAATGACAAATAATGGTTATATACTACACGTTTGGTTTGAAGCTGCAGTTCATATTCCCTGACTTGACATAAAAAAAAATAGAAAAGCACTCTGAAACCTCCACCAAGGCAGACCCTCCCCCTCCGAATGAAGATAGGTCCGCCAAGGAGGTGATGTCTTTGTCATAAATATTCAATGATGTGAGTGAAGACAATCACACAGGATACATGTTTTATTCAAATAGTGTTTATGGAATAGGGGGAAAACATATATGATGTGCTCTCTGCTGCTCTATAAAAGCTGTGTGTCCCATAGGGCCTCCACAGGTCAGAGAATATCTGGAATATCAGGGAATTTTAATGAAGGCTGTTCCAGGCACGGAGAGTCAGGGGATTTCATCATCACCTCCACCAACGTGGTTAGTTAGCAAGATAACTCAAAAAGTTATGGATGAAAATTCATGACGTGTTGGGGGTGTCACAAGGAACAAATGATTAGATTTTGGTGATAATCTGAAAGAGACCCTGGATTGTGGATCACTTTGAAATTATCTGTAACACTTTATAATACCTACACACAACTGACTATGTATTAACCATTTATTACCCATTTATAAATGGGTTGTTCATCATGTATTAACCATTTGTTACCTAGTTGTTAATGTCTTGTAAAGGTTCATACTAGTGTAAATGTAAAATTAGATTATTATTAACCAACAGGTGCAGTGTTTGTATATCTGCTTTACAGGTAAACAAAGAAACAGTTGTAAACACTGCACCTGTTGGTTAAAAATAATCAAATTTTACATTTACACTAGTATGAACCTTTACAAGACATTAACAAATAGGTAACAAATGGTTAATACATGATGAACAACCCATTTATAAATAGGTAATAAATGGTTTATACATAGTCAGTTGTGTGTAGGTATTATAAAGTGTTACCCAAATATATGCTTCATTTAGCGCAATGTAAAATTTCAAACTGATCCAGAATCCAGGAATTCTTCCAGATTATCACCAAAATCTAATCCTTTGTTCCTTGTGACACCCCCAGTACGTCATGAAATATTCATCAATGTCCGTCCATAACTTTTTGAGTTATCTTGCTAAATATCAGACAGACAAACAAACTGGCAAAAACATAACATAAGTAATGATGAAATCCCCTGACTATTTACATAATTATGGTCAAGTTGAAATAATTTGGAAAAAAATGAATGGATATTGTTTTATTTTTCTTTTTTTTTATTGTATTTATTTTTTGATATTGAGCCAGTGTGTCATTTCTTAGATTGTATTCAGCTTTTAAAGGAATCTTATCATATTTTAAAACTGTACTATACTATACTTCTACGTTAAGGCATAAATGTTTAATTTTTTTCATTTAGACCAACTCAATAAAATAACTGCTTACAATGTGTACGTGTAATAAACTTATATTTTTCAAGCAGAAAAAGATCTTGATTTTAATCTGAACTTACTAACCCATGTATAATTTTTAGAGTTCATCCACTTCAACTGTATTTTGTCTTTGCTTTTTGTTCAGTTCAGTTAATTGAGGAAAACTCACTATGCTTCTATTCCATTATAAGAAAAGCAGATCATTTTAACACAAGTCATAAAAGTGCAGGTTGTGAATAATATAACAACCCCTTTATGGAAAAATATCATACCCATTTCACTAGGAACTTAAAAATTGGTTAGAAGTATAAGAATATTTTCAATCATTACAGGTGATTTCATGACACTTTTCCACACTAGTGATATTCTTAAAGAGGTAGTAACTGCTGGGAACTGCCAAACTGGCAAAAACATCACCTCCTTGTTGGAGGTAATGATGAAATCCCCTGACTTTCCCTACCTGGAGCAGCCTTCATTAAAATTCCCTGATATTCCAGATATTCTCTGACCTGCTGCAGCCCACAACAGTAAAGACCACATGGTAGATGTTTTCTCCCTATTCCATAAACAGTATTTAAATAAAACATATATCCTGTGTGATTGTCTTCACTCACATCATTAAATATTTAAATGAACCAACCCATGTTTTTCATGACACATGAGATGTTTTCCTCAAACTGGATTATTTAGTAGAACATTTTATGCCACATTCTGTTCATAGCCTTCATGATAACTGTCTTTGACTGCTTTATAATTCACAAACTGTGAGTTTACATTTGCATTTACAACATGCGTTTCAACTAAAAACATCTAGTGAAAGATGCAGGAGAAGAACAATGACAAACAACAACAACTGCTCCAGCTTGGTAACTAGAAAAACACCCAGAAGAGTGCAGACTCCGCCAAGGCAGATCACACACACACACACACACACACACACACACACACACACACTTTCACTGCGGCCTGTCCCAACCAACCCAATGAAACACACACAGTTACATGTTTGTTAATATTCTACCAGCAAAACTATTGGTTGAATTCATACAAAATGGGGTTTATATATTTCCACTGGTCCAGAACAGATCTGGTTACATTTTGGTAAAGGTAAACAAAAGTAAAAAAAAAAACTAGAAAAGCACTGTGAGAGCGCAAACCTCCGCCAAGGCAGACCTCCAAGGTCCGTCAAGGAGGTTATGTTTTTGACAGAGTTTGTTTGTCTGTCTGTTAGTGAGCAAGGTAAGTGAAAAGTTATGGACGGATGTTGATTACATTTACAGGGTAGGTTGGTAATGGGGAGATCTGGAAATGATTACATTTTGGTAGTGATCCGGAAGAGATCATGGATTCTGGATCACTTTGAAATGTATTCTCCTTTTACCACAATGTGAAATTTCAAAGTGATTGCGAATCCAGGATCTCTTCCAAATCATCACCAAAATGTAATTATTTGTTTCTTGTGACACCCCCAATACATCCTGAAAATGTCATCAAAGTCTGTCCATAAGTTTTTGAGCCCCCCCCCACCTTATTATTTTTTCCATTGTAGTTATCATGGAGAATATTTAAAATGTTTATTGGCTGAATTTATACCAAATTGAGTTTATAGATATAGAAAACCACAACTCTGTTTTTTTCTATAATTTTATATGAAAGTTGAGTAGATTTGATTAAACAAGAAGTGAAAACAAAATGTTGGTTTAAATTTTCTAATTCTTAGTAGTGCATAAAAAATACTCTGTATGCACTGTAAAAACAAAAAAATCCTGTTGTTTTTATGGAAATAAACTGTCAGTTGTGGTTACCAGAACATACTGTGTCAAACTGTAAACATATATATATATATATATATATATATATATATATATATATATATGAAGTAACATATAGATGTAACATTTTAAAACATGTAAGTTTAACATTAAATGTAAATGAACTGGAGCTTATATAGACCTGAAGGAACCCACAGTGTTTTCTAAATCCACCAGGTCTAAACTGGGGGACATTTGGGGTTCAATGTCAACAGACTTTTGTAAGGACGCTTAAACATGTGAACAGTCAGAGCTGGGATTCAAACTGCCAACCCTTTGGTCATTGGATGACCCACTCTAGAAACAGACCCACAGCGTTCAGCGTTAAATTGGTAAATGTTTACTTATTCATAACTTTTTTTTTCTTAAAAAAAAAAAAAAAAAAGCAAACAGGTTGTTATTTTAACATTGTTTTATTGTTATTTAAACGCATTGTTTTTCAATTTACAGTTTTATTTTCTCAAACCAATAAAAAATAAATGTTGAAAATTACGGCTACATTTAATTTCATCATTAGCACAAACATCTTCTCAAACAAACAACTTTACATTAGATTTTCAGTGAATACTTTTTATGTTGTAATTTTACACCTTTTTGCTGTTAATTCTACGGTCTTTTTTTCTTGCTTTTTTTTTTTTTTTTTTTTACAGTGTTTTCAACATGATTCTTGGACTGGAATAGTTATAATACCACCGTGTTTTATTCTGGTCATAAGGTGTGAGACTCTCAAAAGACATACCTGTGATTATTCGTGGCCTTTTTAAACATTCAGCATGTGGTATTTAGTTGCTGAATGGAGGCACAAACCAAGTGAATACAAAAGCAGAAACACAAAAGACCCACCGTGAACCACTGCGTGATTTTCTGTCTGAGATGAAAGAAGAGAAAACATAGCAGTACCTTTGGTCTTTGCAAAATAACACTGGTCCGTATGTTGAAGCATGTCAACTACTGCGGTCTGGTGGACAAAGAGTGTCTGGAGAAAAACACTGACATATTCACAAACATATTCTAACCCCCTGACAGTATAACTGCTGCTATGAGGCGTCATGAAAACACACACTGATCAATGTGACAGGTGTGTTTATCATCACTAAAATGACCAGCCTCCAGCTTTATTCACTAGTCTGCCGTCCCATAATGCATTCTGTTCTCAAATCATAATTCCATACTTGTCCTTTTCAACTCTAAATACTGTTTTTTTTTAGTTTTTTTTACTAATACCACCAGTGTAACAAAGTGATCAATAGTGCAGCGTAGGAAGTGTAATATTAGATTTGTGTTATTCATTTGCATTATTATTCAAATTATATTTTATTTATTATATATTAGTCATTTACGTTTCGTCTTTCCTTGCTTATTGTATTTCACATGTGGGTTCCTACATGTTTAAGGTAGGACACATTTAAGTGTAACACAGAGATTAAGAGAGGCGTGTGTTCTTATCGAGGGAGTTGCTAATAAAACCCGCTGAACTGTGCTGCCGTTTTGGGTCATTCATTAGCACGGAAGGTAGCAAAACATCATCCATATCTGAACTCTGATTGTAATCCACTTTACCCACAGCCCTGGTGAACCAAAGACTATATTTTAAGGGTTACAGACCTATACAGACCTATACAGTTCTATATAGTTCTAGTTAGAACCTTTTTAGTTTGTCCTCTTTTTAACCTGACTGTCACCAGATGTCATCTCACTATACCATCTGGGACCCTTCCACAACCAGCCTGTTTTCAAAGTTTATCTAAAATCCTTGCATGTGATTCGTTGAAGAATCTGTCTGTCATCTTGACTGACACATGGCTTCAGTCACTCACGTTGAACTGAAGCCGTAACGCTTTACGTCACACCAGCCACAACACCGTGGGGTAACACCCATTGGCTCTTTTGTTTTGAAGAAAACCTGAACCTCATGGTACTCAGATGGTTGTGTGAGCGTAGTGGAATGCAGCCAGTTGATGTGAGTCAGGTTAGGTTTTTTTAGTTCTCCAGGAACTATGTAACGTAGGTGTTTGATGATTGGTAGAGCCAGACCACACTTATTTCCACATTTCCTCATCTTTCAGTACCGCTAACTTTAAAACCGTCGGTGTAGCGTCAGCTGTGCCTTGGAAAAAAATACATAAATTAAGGAATAAATAAACGGACCAATGACTCGGTTTTGTTTTTGGGTTAATGCTATGAGATTAACATAGTATCACCTGCCGCTGGATACTTGGTCTCCTATCGCTGTCTGTAACGTCCACCATTGTTGACATTAGACGCTATATTCGACCATAACATTCCTGTGATACAGAACATAAACACTGTCCTCCTCATTCTCTATTGTAGTTTATAGTAGCTCTGTCTTCTACTGTCTACTGTTTAATTTAGTGCTTAAAGAAAACATCACTGTGGTGGATGTTAGCATCAGATTTGTCTCTCCCATGGTTCCTACTGCCCTGTCAGAATACAAACCTAAAGGTTCCCTAGAAACTCTATAGTTCTAAGAACTATTTAGTTCCTAGAACTAAGTAGGAAAGTGTCTATTGTTTACAGCTGCTGTGGTGCAGACATGTACTGGTGACAGTCAATATTAGGGATGTATGATATTAGAAAAAACTGACATTGCAATTAAACAATTAATAAATAAATAACCCTGTGACATATATTGGGAAATGAAAAAAATCCTCATTATTAAATAACAGCTGTGTGGTCAAACAGACACAGAACATACAGTTCAATATCATCCTTCTTGTAGCCAAAATAATTAAATAAAATTAATAATACATTTTTAAATTACATTAAATTTAATTAATAAATACAAATAAATATGAAAATATAAATAAATAAACTATAAAGGCACTCTGAGAGCATAGAGCCCCAAGGGAGGACCCCCCCCCCCTACTGAGAGGAGGTTATGTTTTTCGCTGGAGTGTGTCTGTTTATTTATCTTTTAGCAACATTACTTAAAGAGTCATGGATGGATTTTGATAAAAAAAAATTCAGAACATGTTGGGAGTGTCACAAGGAACAAATGATCACATTTTGGTGGCGATCTGAAAGTGATCCTGGATTCTGGGTCACTTTGAAATTTTACATTGCAGTAAATGGAGAATACATTTAAAAGTGATCCAGAATCCAGTCCTCAAGAGCTTTGAAGTGTTTTAGTTAAGGTTAGAATACCACGAGTGCAGAAAGATGTTAGATAATATAAAGTAGAGCTGTCAGTCTAGTCAGTCTAGTCAGTCCAGTCAGTCTAGTCAGTCCAGTCAGTCTAGTCAGTCCAGTCAGTCTAGTCAGTCCATCAGTCCAGTCAGTCCAGTCAGTCCAGTCAGTCCAGTCAGTCTAGTCAGTCCATCAGTCCAGTCAGTCCAGTCAGTCCAGTCAGTCTAATCAGTCCATCAGTCCAGTCAGTCCAGTCAGTCCAGTCAGTCCAGTCAGTCTAGTCAGTCCAGTCAGTCTAGTCAGTCCAGTCAGGCTAGTTAGTCTATCAGTCCAGTCAGTCCAGTCAGTCTAGTCAGTCCAGTCAGTCTAGTCAGTCTAGTCAGTCCAGTCAGTCCAGTCAGTCTAGTCAGTCCAGTCAGTCCTGTCAGTCTAGTCAGTCCAGTCAGTCTAGTCAGTCCAGTCAGTCCAGTCAGTGCGCCTCCTTTCTCAGAATGTCTGTCCTGTATTCCCTTGTTTTTTGAGTCTGTTTGCTCATGAAAAGTAAAATGCAGAAATCTTTTTTTTTTTTTAAATTTAACCCTTTGCTGCTTACTGGTCACTCCAGTGGACAGTTATTCTACAGTTGTTTTCTTGTATATTCATAGTTTTATTGTTTTAGTTCCATATCAGTCAGTTCATATCATTACTGTAACTGGTCTGTTCTTAATACCTGATCTGCACTAACATGTTTATGTGCAAATCAATTGCTTGTTGTTATTAAATTGCAATTAACAGACTTCTTAAAAAAAACCTGCATTAAAAAAAATGTCATAGTGTTCTAATATTTAGTCACTGTTCTGACAACAAAACTTAAAATTGCTTTTAAAGTTTGAATACTTTTATTCTGACTGTTTTTAATCTACAAGTGCTTTGCTTTGCATTGTTCGTTTTTATTGTAGTTGGCTTTTATTGTACTATTGTACTTCATGTAAAGTGTCTTTGAGTGCCATGAAAAGAGCTATACAAATAAAATGTATTATTATTATTATTAGTAGTAGTAGTAGTAGTAGTAGTAGTAGTAGTAGTAGTAGTAGTAGTAGTAGTAGTAGTATTGTAAATACAAGTTTCTTTGCTTCAAAGCTTAAATACATGTTGTCCAGCTGAGTGGACATTTTTGTAACTCCGTAAAAAATAGGTTCATTAAAAACTCTTGACTGATGTTTTCATAATTCATGCATCAAATGGTTAATTAGATTAGCCTTTTTTATATTAAAAATGAATGGAATTTATCGAGATCGAAAATTAATCCCCAGGAATCATGTGATGAATCTGATTAAAATGACAAATTTACCTTTTTAATCATTTGTACTATAGTACTATAAAGGACTTATTTCAAAGTAACAAAAAACAAAGTGATATTGATTATATGTTCAGGTTCTTATAAACCAATGAAACACATTTGATTAGATCCTGTAAATCTTACACACTGAACCCTAAGGGGAGGATTATTAGAAAAAAAATCCTCTTCAAACACAAATCAATAAACTTCCATTTTACAGTGAATGGGCGTCACTCTGACATTGAAGCAACAGAAGTGTTACTGGTGTTTATGAAATCTCAAACGAAATCCTAAAAGCTTCTAGAATGATCCCAAGGCGCCTCACAATACAAATAATCTACACAAAGAATCGAAAATGTTGTCATCATTTCGTCTGTGTTTTCCACACGTTTTTTCTTTTGAACATGTCTTGGCATCGATATGACAGATTAGAGGGGATACATTTTCACATCGTCAGCCTTTCAGAGGTATTCACAATGCACACCGGATTAACACTTACAGAGCATTTTGATGACTTGTCTCCTGCGTCCGTTCTCCACGCTAATCTTCATCCTAGTGTGGCTACTGCAGTTTCTACCTAGCTTCCCGCTAGTTTGACGTTTTTCTCTTCCCAGATGAAGGCCCATGACTAGGTACAGAATGCTAATTATCATCATGGGTACAAAGTAGAAGCACACCGTAGTGATCTGCATCACCATGTTGTAGATCCACAGGGGCTTTTGCACAGCGCATATAGCCGACTCCTTCATCCTCTCCGGCAGATAGTAGATGCCGTGTAGCAAGGTGTTAGGGATGGCACAGATCATAGACACCGCCCACACAACTGTAATGACCCTCTTAGCGTGCTGGTTCGTTGACAGGTAGCGAGTTTTGAGTGGGTGCACCACGGCGATGTACCTTTCCACACTCAAAGCTGTGACGTTGAGGATGGAGGCGAAACACACGGTCTCGAAAAGGAACGTCTTGAAGTAGCAGCCGCCTTCGCCAAAGGGGAACGGGTAGTTCTGCCACAGGTCGAAAATCTCCAGAGGCATCCCAAACAAAAGTACAAGGAGGTCTGATACAGCCAGGCTGACCAGGTAAAGGTTCGTGGGGTTACGCATCTTTTTGTGTTTGGCAATGACTGCACATGTCAGCACGTTTCCAGATAAGCCGATGACAAAGATGAGAATGTAGACAATGGTTATAGGAAGGAAAAAGGGTGAGCGCTTGGGGCCCAGGATGTCAGAAAGGTTGATTTCAGTCAATTGCTCACTGCTGTTTTTCCCAGTACTATTTAGTGTCATGCTGGCATTGAGGACTTCTTTGGAATCATTTGAAAAGAAAAAACCCTGCAAAGAATGCTCCATCTCGGAGAGAAAATCTGAAGAAGGGACCGGAGATGTCATCACATCCTGTCTTGATTTTGACTGCTGCTCAATAATAAGGCCCAGCTACGAAAAGAAATACACAAAAAAAACATTAAGGTAATGAATGTTTGCTTGTGATCGACTGATGTGGAATTTTTTTTTTTTTATTTTATTTTTTTTTACCTTGTCTTGGCCAATGGGCTCAGTCAAATGATAATAAATATCAGAAAATTTTCTTTGAAAAAAAAAAGAAAAAGAAAAGTAATATAATACCAATACTGATGTGTTTTACATTAGTCTGAGCTGATGACTAATGCCAGCTGCCAATATTTGGAGTCGATATTGATTTCTGTTTTCTGTGCACTGTAAACCCAAATGTTCAAAATAATTAAATATATTCAGTTGTGAATACTCAAAGTTTCAGAAATAGTACTACTGACTCAAATGTATTAAGTTGCTGTAACATGTTCTTCTTTTTAAGTACTTCTAACTAATATTTTTTATTAAAGGGAACTATTGTGGATATAAGTGAACATAACTTAAAATATAAATGAGGTACAACTAAGTAGAATTAAGTCATTAAATGTTGAGAATGATATTGTTCTGTTATTTCTATTGTTTCAAATAAGGATGATTGAAAAAAATAAACTTAACTGATGTAGATGATGAAATATAATAATTACAAAAAATTACAATCACAAAACACAGTAATTTTATTCAGTGGCTGTGGTTCAGTTGGTAGAACAGGTCGTCCAATGACTGAAGGGTCAGAGGTTTGTGTCCCAACTCTGTCTGTCCACATGTCCAAGTGTCCTTGGACCCTGACTTAGTCTCCCAGTAGAACTGACACAACCTTAGAATACTAAGTTAATAAGTAATGTTTTAATTTAAGTATATTTTAATAAACATCTACATGTTAAGTTCTGGAAACTTGTGTTTTTTAAGTTTCATCAACTTAAAATAATTGAAGTAATTGATAGTCTTACATTTTTTGAGTTCTGCTAACTCATTCAGGTTTGCAGTGTGAGAAATGGTAACAAATGTCAGAAAATAATAATTTACTAAATACTACAACACTAAAACATTTGGTGCAGTATCTCTAAGAACACCAATGTGTCGTGAACTTTGCCTGTCAATAAATGCTAAATGGACTGTACTTATATAGCGCAGTTTATTCACCAGTGGGTGCCCAAAGCACTTTACAATTCCGCACATTCACCCATTCACACACTCATACACCAGTAGACGGCTGCTGCCAATACACCAGCGCTGCCTGACCCTACTGGGAGCAACTTATGGTATGGTATGACAGACTTGGGTGTTATGCGTACACACGAAAATTCATCTTTCGTGTGGCTGTAGCATTAGGGTTCAGTGTCTTGCCCAAGGACACTTCGACACATTGACAGTCAGAGACGGGATGCGAACCGCCAACCCTTCGATCATTGGACAACTGAGCCACAGCCGCCCATGACATGACATAAATCATGGCAGGGGGAAAAAAGGCGTATCGACCAGCACAACAGGCCGATATCATTACAAGAAAAACAAATAAATATCGGCCCAATATATAAACTGGCCAATGTAGCATCCTATCATTAATTTTTAGCAAGAAAGACAATATTTCAAGATCATATGACTGCTCTACTGGAACCCACTGTCACATTTTTTTCAGAAATAATTCATCTTTACCACTTAAACTTATTCATCCATGTCATCCCAGATCTTGGGACCTCATTATTTTCAGAAATTGTACTTTTTATTATAAGATATCTTCTTTGTACAGTGAGACAGTTGAATAAGTGTTACCAATTATTCTCTGAAGCTACATTTGCTCCCTAAAATTCATTCAAAGCAACAGAAACTTCATCTATTCTATGTGAGCCCCAGAAGGGTTACATTAGGTCTGCATAGAAAAGTCCCAAGTGGGTTTGTTGTCTGCAGTTTCCATGGTGACCTCACATGTGTTTGCCCATATCAGAATCACAGATCTGAAGATCTCATATTATTTATTTTGTCACATGATTTATCCCACAATATTTATCTTCATGTAGTTTATATGACTTAAATTATATGTTTTACAAATATCTTAGTACTGATTTTTGTTATTTTACGGATAATTACTCCACCCCCCAAAGGGTAGAGGGGTATTGTGTTTGGGTTTGTTTGTTTGCCCGTCCATTTGTTTGTTTGTCTGGTTGTAAACAGGTTTCCACAAAAACTATTGGACCAATTTCCATGAAATTTTCAGAAACGCTTTCAAGTTGTACAGAATAGATCCCATTAAATTTTGGCGAATATAGGTCAAAGGTCAAGGTCACAGTCACCAAAAAATGTGTTTTTGAAATGATGAGAGATAGGACTACAGTAATCAGATCAAATAAGTGCAAAGGGGGGGCACTTGTTGTTTTATGAACATTTAATGTTGTTTTACAGAGTTTTTGCTGTTCTTTTACTGATATTTGTTGTCTGTCTGTAAGTTCTTGCTCTGAAACAGAGCTCTACATGAGAGTGAATTAATAACGGATCAATAATATAAAATACTTTTGGGGCCCTGAAAAGCACTATAGACTACAGTCTTGTCATCTGAACCCACTTTATCCTCACTAGGGTCAAAGGGGTCACTGGGGGTCTAATCCAGTTAGAATGGGTTAAAGCGGGTACACCCCATATGAGTCTCCAGTTCATCTCAGGGCTGAACATATATAGACAAACAATAACTCTCACATTCACACCTATGGACAATTTAGATTAACTAATTAACCTATCAGTGCATGTGTTTGGATGGTGGAAGGAAACCGGAGTGCCAGGCGAAAACCCACACAGACACGAGGAGAACATGCAAACTCCACACAGAAAGGTCTGGTGTAAGAATCGAACCAGGGTCCTTCTTACTGTGAGGCACGAGTGCTAACCACTGCACCACCCTAGAAAACTATCCATTATTTTTATAATTTATCAGCTTCATTTTGTTGTACTTGCTTTAATGACAATAGATCTGATTCAGATATGGACAAGTACATGTGGAGCCACCATGGAAACTATGAACAAACCCACTGGGACCATAATATGCAGCCCATATGTAAGCCTTCTGAGGCCCACATGGACATGCTAGCTGGGGAGGGACAAACATCAGCACAGTGTTAAAAAAAAAATTATGTAGTTTTTATGAAAAACAAAACAGAACAAAAAAATAACCTGTCAGCTCTGGTTGCCAAAACTGCTGTAAAAAACATATCAGACTGTAAACATAACATGTAGATTTAACATTTTAAACATGTAGATTTAACATAAAACCAAATGGATTGTATGTTACCCACAGTATTTACAAGGTCTACATGTCTAGATAGGTCTATTTACAAGATTTAGTGTCTTGAGAGTTGTTTTTAGGACACAGAATAGAATAGAATAGAATAGAATAGAATAGAATAGAATAGAATAGAATAGAATAGCTTGACTTATCCCACAATTAGGAAATTGCTTTGAATGTGAATAGTCAGAACTGGCGAGTCAAACTGCCAAACCTTTAGACATTGGATGACTCCCTCTGCCAACTGAACCACAGCCACACTGAACTACGTGTTTACAATCTTAAACTGTTAAATGTTTACTACTTTTTCATTTAAAAAAAGATAAAAGCAAATGTGTTGTTATTTCAACATTGTGGTCTTGCAATTTAAACAGTACCACATTGTTTTTCCAATTTACACATTTATTTTCTCAAAGCAATAGAAATGCATATTTTCTACATACAGTACAAATCCCTGTTTTGTTAACAGTCTCTCTGTAGAAACGTTAACACAAAAATCTCTTTGCATTGTGTTTTCACTTATAGTTTTTCTATCTACAGTCATGTTTATACACTGCAGACAATATGGGAACCAAGTACTTTAAAGGTATAAACATATTATGCTATAATTACATATTAATCCAGGACCACTAGCATTTGAATGGGTTAATTAAAGTATGTGTTGTGAATATATTAATTTGGAATCATAACTCTGGAATACAATATAATATTGCAGTATTATATTATTTAAATGTATTTCCATTCATGTTATAAACCTTACATGACTCCATCAGGTCTAGTATGGAATAAACCACAGTAATTAAATAAGTGATTAACGCAAAGAAGCATTTTATTAAGTTAAAGAGGAATTTCACAAGCGAATAATTAAGTGAGGGAAAAAAATCATAGCGTTGTATTGAAAAGATAAGTGCACCCTGTGGGTTGAATAATTTTGCTTTTATTGCCTGAATGATGCTGTTGAAACCAGTGTCATAGGCTGGTAACTGCTGCGGTTAATTGGCATTACATACTCTGCACTGATACACACTAATGACCTCATCTGCAGGGTTAATTATGTTGCCACTTCTCATGCATCACAGTCCAAACCCAAGGTTATGTGACTAATACCATGCCAGCTACATTAGTAGAATACCTAACAGCATATTTAAATAATAACCTAATAGATCAGCCCCTATCATTAACCTAAAGTGAAACCGAATGGGCTAAAATCTTCATTAATGACATTTAAATTATTATTTTCCTGAACAGTTTTAGTGCATACTTTAAAGTGGTTCCATGTTTGCTTAGTCAAAGTCAAAGGTACCTCTGTAAGTACATATATTCAGTCACACATAAGATGATTAAGTATATAGATGTGTTTACAGAGGAAAAGTCTTACCTGGATGGAGCTGGGTTGCGCGCCTGTCTTCACCGCGCGCTCTGTCTGCGTTCATGGTTAGGGGATGATAAAGAGAAAGAGGGGAGTGGGAGGGGGGAGGAGATGGGGGGGGGTGATCAGTAATAAGGAGGCGGAATCAAACTATGAGTCAATGTTTAAGTTTATGGACGAGCTTTTCTGCGGTGCGAAGAAAAAAAATATAACAAGAGCTGAATGGACGGTCCGCGCGAGAGCAGGAGTGTGACAGAGAGAGAGAGAGAGAGAGAGAGAGAGAGAGAGAGAGAGAGAGAGAGAGAGAGAGAGAGAGAGAGAGAGAGAGAGAGAGAGAGAGAGAGAGAGAGAGAGAGAGAGAGAGCTGGCAACTGCACCAGGACATCAGAGACAGACAGGTTCTACCCACAGATGACAAACGTACAAAAATACTTTCATGAACAATGAGAAAAAAAAAACTTTCACATTTACTGGGAGAAATAAAGGCACGTGCAAAGACAGCAGGAAGATATACCATCATAACCACCATAAAGACCACCAGCACTTTGTAAAATTCACTGAACATCAACACACCGGTACACATTATTTATACTTGTCAATATACATACTAAAACATAAACAGTATAAAATAATTTGTATGTGCAAGCACATACATGTATATACTGTACATCTGAGAGAAAATGGAAATTATTATTTATTATTTATCCTTTTTATTTTATTTTTGCACAACGGCTTTGGCAATGTAAATGTTTGTTTTCCATGCCAATAAAACTCTAAAAATTGAAATTGATTTGAATTGAATTGAGAGAGAGAGAGAGAGAGAGAGAGAGATAATGTACATATACTGCTGTATATTAAACAGTATACTGAAACATAGTATACAGTAAAAAGAAACAAAAATATTTGTATATGGAAACATGCACATGTACATGCTGTACTTGTAAATTACACTAGGTTTTATTTTATTTCCGCACAACTGCTTTGGCAATGTCAATGTTTGTTTTCCATGCCATTAAAGCTCTTTAGACTGAATGGATTTGAATTGAATTGAGAGAGAAAGGGGGGGGGGGTCTGTCATTGCCCTACATCATCTAGTTATCTGTCAGTGGTTGAAACTGAGTGAACCAGTGAATGCATAAAACCCAAATATTGAAGCTTGGACTTACATGTTAGAAATCCAAAGTGTTAGTGAATCAGTTGAATCTTGGGGAAAAAAATCAAAAGTAAAAAAACAAAAAAAAACCAAAACAATGGGTATACAGTCAAGTCAAAGATAAAATAATACAAATAAAATAATAAAAAGCTTGGTTTTACAGAAAAAAAAAACTGTCAGCCGTGGTTGTCAGAATAATAATAATTTAAAAAAATCATCAAACTGTAAACAGAGTAACATGTAGATTTAAAGGGGACATATCATGTCCAGTGTCCACCAGTGATGGTGTCTCAGTGACCTGTCACATGCTTTGGTCAAAATATCACATTGATGCAGATATACAGCAGCTTCTTCAACCTTTTTAAAAGCCTTGGTTTTAGTGCCTCATGCTTTGATGCAAATGAGCCAAAGCTGACTCCACCCTTCTCAGCTGACTCCGCCCCTCTCAGCTGACTCCACCCTTCTCAGCTGACTCCGCCCCTCTCGTCCACATTCTACTGAGAGTGGAAAGAAATGGAAACTGAAAAAGTTGAGGCAGAGAAAAAGAGACAAAGACACAGATGAAATAAAATCAGCTGTATAGAATCAAAGTGGACCGAGTGTTGAGTTTTACAGTTAAAATCTTAAATTATTAAAAATATTTCATTCTTTATTGCTTTTTTTATTTTAAAAAAACAAGCATTTATTTCAACATTGTGGTTTTAAGTGGCACCACTTTTTTTTAATTTAGTTTTTATTTTGTCTAAACAATAGAAATACACAATTTCTACATACAAACCTGTTTTTCAAACACCCTCTTCCTTTAAAAACTACAGCTATATTTGACTTAATTCGTTAACACAAAAACAACTTTGTATTATTTTTCACTTCTATATTTTTTCTGCTGCAATTGTCATGCCCTCTGGCTCGGCCTAGCGGCAGACTCTGTCCCTTCTTTTGTTTTGTTTTTTGTCTGTGAACAGGTGGAGAAGATTCCTGATTACTGCAGCTGGAGTGGGTTTGACCAAATCACTGCTATTGTCTGTCAGTATTTAAGGATGACTCAGACCATAACTCAATGCCGTACCGTTAACAACCACTGTTGGAAACTCTCCTGTATCCTGAAACTCAACTAAAAGCCAATCCCGCACACAGCCAGCGCTCTGCTGTCTTCAGACCTACTTCCTGTATTCAGCTGTAGTCCTTCTTCACTCCCCTCTCCTCTGATGCCTTGTCTGACTCGCTTTTCTGTTGGTTGTGTGAACCAGTGTTTTCAGTTTAGCTCACTTTTGTGTTGAACATTTGGTAAGAGTTCATGTTGTTTGGCATTTTAGTTTTACTTCTGATTTTTGTAAAGTACAGATCCAGTGCTCAGTGTTTTGTTTTCGCTGCGTCCTAAGTTAAGTGCCAGTAGTTTCAGCATTGTTGTGTGTGCTGCTCCTTCAGTTAGTATTTGTATCTTGGTATTTATACTGCGATAATTCCAGTGCCCCTACTTTAGGGTGATTTTTGTTTCCTAAAAATAAATATTTTTTTCCACATTATACTTTTCTGTTCAACTGTTCTTTTGTCTGCACCTGAGCCTTCGTACCTGAATTGTGACAGCAATTTTACAACTTTTTGCTGTTAAAGCTGTCATTCCATGATAATGTTATTAATATTACTGTGTTCTCTGTTGTTATTGAATACATTGTGGAGGTTTTTTTTATTTAAAAAAAATCTCCGGATTGCTTTGTTTCCAGCTGTTTACCAGTACTTCCTCATACATGTCCATGACGTAGTGACGAGGCGTCTCTGATTGGCTCAGATGGTGTGAAGGAACACTCCCCCTCCCCTTG
The DNA here is from genome assembly GCA_020466265.1 of Siphamia tubifer. Classification (NCBI taxonomy): domain Eukaryota; kingdom Metazoa; phylum Chordata; class Actinopteri; order Kurtiformes; family Apogonidae; genus Siphamia; species Siphamia tubifer. The sequence goes on along the minus strand of CM035787.1, from coordinate 16,323,508 downwards.
CTCTGTGTGTGTTTACCTTTACCAGAGTAGCATCCAGCTGAGTTTCATGCTGTTGCTTGTTCTGAAAACATGCAGGGAAAAGAACAAGCCTTTTTTTCCACAGAGAACACATGAACCAGTTTGATCCGCCATTTTTTCAAGGTTGTGCAGCAGCTACTGTGATGCCGTCTTCTCTGGTAGATGCTAATGCTAATGCTACTTCAGATTCGCTGCAATTGGGGATGGGCTTAACCTCATGCGGGTGATGCTAAAGTCCATCTGACATCAGATGGATCGGCTTTTACTGGGTCCCTCGTTCCTCTTGTTGTTTTCTGTGAATGCAGTATGCAGCCAGTGGAGGTGATGAACCACTGTCAAAGGCAGCATGTGTTGGTAAGTCGGGGTGACCCATCAGATTCCAAAAGGAGCGTGGAAAAGTGGTTTTCAGTGGAATGACAACTTGTACAGTCATTTTTTACAGTGTGTGTACCATGTGACTAAAACAGAGCAAAAGCCAAAAGCACTGTTTTGGCATTAGTGGTAGTAATAATTATAACTTAATATAAAAAAATAAGTAACTTTCTTTCACAGAAGTGAGTTCTGCTTAACGTAATACCATATAATAGAAAACAATAAAAAGCAAAATATTCTTGTAATAGATTTTAACATTTGGTGCAAACAAAGGAAACAAAGTCTGTGGGAACTTACAAAAAAAAAAAACAGTGTGTGCCTGAAAGGCCTTGACTGTTCAGTGGTAGCTGAAATGTTGCATAATGTGGAAGTATTATTTGTTAAAAAAAAATTCAATAAAATAGAATTTTCCATAATATATTGGAGATTTTTCTCTCTTATTCTGCTCTAAAATATTAATAAGAAGAAAAAGAATGTTTAGATTTTTACAACTACATGTTTTTAAATATTCCCACACACATAATAAACAGTGTTCTATGGTTGTAAAATAGGGCACATCAGAATACAAGGGACGAAAAAAGATGCAAGCAAACACATTAAAAAAGAAAACAACATAACACAATAAGGCAAGGTCAGGAAAGGCAAATTTATTTGTATAACACATTTCATGTAGAGCACAATTAAATTAAGAGACATAAAAACATTTAAAAAACAAGAATTCATGTAAAAGTTCTAGTAAACAGTAATGTTTTCAGGCATGACAGTTGTTCTCAGACCTCAGGTATTCAGGTAGTTTGTTCCACAGGTTAGGAGCAGAACAACTGAATGATGCTTGACTTTGTTTGGTTCTGATTTTGGGAACACACAGTAATGTGTGACCTATGACCTCAGGGTTCTGGATGTTTCATAGTGAGCCAGCAGGTCTAGGATGTATTTGGGTCCAAGGTCGTTTAGTTCTTTATAGACCAGGAGTAAGATTTAGAATTCTAACCTTTGACCCACAGGAAGACAATGTAAGGATTTGAGGACCGGTGTGATGTGGTCCAGTTTCCTGGTACTGGTCAGGACTCTGGCAGCAGCGTTTTGGATCAGCTGTAGCTGCCTGGTTGATTTTTTTGTTTAGACCAGTGAAGACACCATTATAATAATCTAATTTACTGAAAATGAATGAATGAGTTTTTCTGTGTCTGGTTTGGACAGAAAACCCTTGATTCTAACGATGTTCTTCAGGTGGTAATAGACAGACTGGGTAATAGCTTTTAAATGGTTGTTAAATTCCAGGTCTGAGTCAATAATTACACCCAGATTTCTAGCTTGGTTTCATAGGGTTCAATGACATGGACTCAAGGTGAGCACTGACCTTTGACCTTTCTTTTTTGGGGGCTGAAAACAATAATTTCTGCCCGCATTAAACTGGAAGACATTCTGGCACATCCACTCAGTGATTTGATGAATATATTTATTCAGTGTAAGTAAGGGACTGTAGTCATGTGATGGCACAGAAATATAAAGTTCTGAGTCATCTGCGCATGTGTGGTAAGAAAAAGAAACAATAAAAGATATGAAGAGTTAATTTGCAAAAACAGATAACTCCATTTTTCCTTTTTTTCAGAAAATTGCATTTTTTACTCTACATTCCAGGTAATACTCATTGATTTGATATATTATTTATTCAATTTAGTGGCTCTTACCAAATGAAATAAATAATATATCAAATAAATCAGTATTATCTGTGGAATGTAGAGTAAAAAATTACATTTTGTGAAAAAAAAGAAAAATGGAGTTATCTGTTTTTGCAAATTAACTCTTCATATTTGTATAGCTAACGCAAAAACACAAACACTCTAAATACATTCATAATGTACAATGTCATAGATAGTGATTGTGTTATTATCCAGAAAACCACAGAAACTCTGAATTTTAAAACTCTTATGAGCCGTTTTCATTCTTATCATTATATTTGTCCAGATAAATGTACCATCAGTTTTACCAGACATTAAAATTAACAAGAAATTAAAGAAAATAAGGGTGCCTATCGTTCTTATCTGATAATTAAAAGCAAAAAAGCAAAACAATATGAAACCAATCCAACGCAATAAAAACTCCCAAATCTAGAGATTATAAACTCTAGAAGTCTTATGTGATGTTCATTGCTCTACTGTGTTGAATAATTCCAATATGTTCTGAATGCACTCAATGAAACATGTTTAATTAATCACTTCCTTGACCCTTAAACTCGCACACTCAGGATTTAGTTTCCATTCGTCAGCAGTTACTTGGGGTGGAACATCAGTACTGTCTAAGAACAGACACATATTACCTTTAAAAGGAATTAATAATTATTGAAAATACAAAATATGTGTTACTTCTAAAACAGAGGTAACATAAAAAATAATACATAAATAACCACCCAAAAAAATAAAAGGATTTCTTGAGGGAAGGAAAATTAATCTACTAAAAAGAATGTTTTTAAAAAGTAAAACAAATAAAATAATTTTAAAAACATGGCTCTCAGTAAGTGTGGTAGCACCGTGTATGGCAGCAGTCCTCTACTGGTGTGTGAGTGTATGTCTGAATGATTGAATGTGAAGCCTATATGTGCAGTACTTTGAGTACCTTCATGGTGGAAATTGTCCTATATACTGTAAAGCCATGTTTCCACTGTGCAGTACGGGAAGGTACAGGTCAGGTCTGGTACGGGACGGTACGGGTCTCTTCTGAACAGCTTGTGTTTCCATAGTCTAGGGCAGGGGTGGGCAACTCCAGGCCTTGAGGGCCGGTATCCTGCAAGTTTTGGATGTTTCCCTCTTCCATCACACCTGGAAGCCATTACATCATTATCAGGCTTCTGTAGAGCTGGATGATGAGCTGATCATTAATTGAATCAGGTGTGCTGGAAAAGGGAAATATCGAAAACATGCAGGATTCCGACCCCCAAGGACCGAAGTTGCCCACCCCTGGTCTAGGGAGACCATGGAATGTTCATATCTTCAAATATCCCAGCCTGATAAGCCAGAGCCATTATTTGATCAGCTCAAACAGGCTAATGTCACGTCAAGAGGAAATAAAACTAATTCATGGTGAAACTTCTTCAGTGACCTCGTCTACAAGGTAGCTTAGGTCACTTTTGATGTACGCGCACAGTTATAATATTTTGGTCTAACAGTCTTTAGTCAGTCCACAACTTAAGCCACAACTATCTGATTTATTTTTAAAAATTATATTTATAAATGCTTATTTCCTGATTGCATGAGAAAAACAAAATAACTGTAATTGTGCCCTTGTTTGTTGAGTGTGTTGAGTTTGTTAAATTAATCTCGCATGCTTCACTTTTGCTACAAAGTAACAGTCACCACCTGTATCGAGGCTAATTAATATTCCCATGGTTCATGAACGCACCTTGCTTCACGCACGCCATAACTGACATGTTTGTAAACTAACAGAATGGTGTTAGGATGCACATGCAGCCAGGACTGTCTGTAGACCAGTATTATGAGCTGTCAGACTATGATACATCTGTGTCTGTTCCAGATCTATAATGTTCCATAAATAAATTAGCTCTTAAAAGTGAGCATCACCTACCAGATCCTTACTTGACAAGTGGATGGATGATGTCAGTAAGTTTCCTAGTATACAATAGTCTGACATATACGTACTTAATTAACAAACCTTCTATGTACACTGATGAAAAACTTCACGTCTACAAGTGTTTAGACACATAAGACTGTTATGTGTGTGCATGTGTCAAACAGACATAGATGTAAACTTCTGTGACTGAAGTTAAACATTTGACCAAGTCATCATCAGGTCCAGAAGGTTCCTATGTATGAAGCCTGGGTGCTTTACAATAAACTGGATGGTTCTGTTTAGACACATGGCAGGGGTGTTTGGGGAGGGGTGGTAAGCCTGAGTAAGTTAACCTAGAGGTGGTGTTAATAACAGAAGAGGCTGGAGTCATTATTGTCTTAACTAGACAAAGCTAACAGGCTAACCTGTTAGCAGGTTTATCACTTCCTCTGGTTTAATTTACCAGGTTAATCACTTAACCACCTATTTGTATATCACCCATATCTTTAATTTTTTTTCAGTTTTATTCAAGGTCCAGATTGTGGTTAGAATGTGAAGGACAGGCAAACGGACATTCCTGATCGTGCTCTCATCCCAGTCCAAATAATGGATCTTTGTAACCATAGATGTTGTCGATTTTTTTTTGAATGGGTGAGATCCAGATGGAATTCTATACAATTTAACTCTGTCCTTGTAACGATTCTGACAACTGACAAAACAACAACTAGACATTTCTAGTTCTGCTGTAGGTCTGTCATCTATATAAACAACAGCGTTTCCATATAGTTTTTTTGAGTTTGCGCACGCAACTTCCTCTTATGTTGGAATGACATTGACTGTGAATGGGTCGATAGTCTACTTTTATACAGAAACAATCTGAAAACATAAACACACAAGACATAAAAAATAAAATACCTATACCTTGAGGAAGATCAACATGAGGACTAATTAAAACCATGGTGTTGGAATGAACACCAACATTACCTACCTGTATACTAGGACTATATAAAGGACCCACTACAGGTCATTGCCCCCCCCCCCCCCTACAGTGAACCAAACGCTCCGCCCCTGTGCATTTACTTTGATTACAGCATGTTGGTGGGATAACAACTGAGCAATTTATCGAGATTTGCGATATCTCGAGATGTTTTATGAAATCGCGAAAGAATTTGGCAGATCGAATATCTCGAGATAATGCTCTAAATCAATAACATTTTTCCACTCTGCTTCTTCCTCCACTGTGCTGTGGAGCTGTTCACCCAGCCTCCTTGTGTTTCTCCCCCCTCCTCCCCTCACATGTAAGCGCCATGTGTGTGTCGTTAACTCATTCAAACATGGCGACATGACAGAATTCGTATCCAAAGAAAAGAACATCTCCATTATATGGCGATATTTCAAATTCAAACTGTCGGATGAGGAGCAGAAAAAGGTATTTTGCAGAGAATGTAAGGACTTTGTGCCACCTGAATCATCGAGCACTACGAACCTCTTCAACCATTTACACACAGCTGACAACTGTCCCATTTTTTTCCGGGACTCTTCAGTATTTCAGACCCATTTCCTGCCCCCTCCTGTTTTGTAATTTCTCCTGGTAATCTCCCGTAATTTATTAGGTCCGAACGTTAAAAAGTAAATCTGAAGACCTATCATTTGGATGATGTTCTTCTGTTCACACAGATCATGTATGTATGTATACACCTCATTTGTTGACTATCTGACAACTCGATGCGTAGTTGATCTGTGCGCACCTTATACTTGAGATATCACCATGAAACAACATGGGCATATACATATAGCTAATGCGCATCAAATGCAATGATCCATTTGAGTAAAGGTCAAAGGTCAAGGTTATATTTAGCATTATTCGCTCTAATTCAAGAATAGGTTGTCATAGAAACTTGAGATTGGCACAAAATAGGGGCGAGATTAGGCATTCGCTGAATACTTGTTTGTACAGCACAACAATACATTGACCTTGACAGAGTCAGAGGAAAGATGCTCATAGGTTATAACATTAGTGCTAATTTGCAGCTGTAGTACCTGTACCTGTAGACAGGGCACAAAGGTTCCTGGATGATAAGAAAGAGTGACATATGATCTGCAAATAGATACGTACACTCATAAATAAATAAGTTATGGATTTACATTATTTACATACAAAACACAGTGTATAGAGAGAAACGAAGAAGACCACAGACACCAGAAGAGCACAACCAGACATTTACGACTCTAGTTTCCGGGCACAGCGCAGCATACTCAAGCTGGTGCAGCCTGCACAACAATAGGTTTGTGCCGGCGCAGAGCAGTTTGGGAGTGCACCAAGCTCGCCAGCTGAAGGCATGTCTAAGCGTGGCGCCACTGGTGTAGTGGTAGTTTCAGACTGACACACACGTTACCACAACCTCACAGACAGGTTTCCAAAGTTTCAGAAACATTTCAATGCAATACCTGAGTGATCGGTGGAACTATTTTTGGGTTTAACTTCATTAGGTATAGATTTAGGGTTATTTTTTCAATCATCTTTATTTGAAACAATAGAAATAACAGTAGCTACAATATCATTCTCAGCATTTAATGACTTAATTCCACTCAGTTTTACCTCATATGTTGTTATGTTCACTTATATCCACAATAGTTCCCCTTAATAAAAAAATATTAGTTGGAAGTAGCTACGGTACTTAAAAACAAGAACATGTTACAGCAACTGAATACATTTGAGTTAGTAGTACTATTTCTGAAACTTTGAGTATTCACAACTGAATATATTTAATTATTATGAACGTTCATGTTTACAGTGTGGAGTGGGAAAGTCATCTGACTCCACCCTTGGGGTGCAAGTGGGAGCAGGACCAAATATATTATATTATATTATATTATATTATATTATATTATATTATATTATATTATATTATATTATATTATATTATATTATATTATATTATATTATATTATATTATATCTGTGGGTGTGGGTGGGAGCGGGACAGAAACTTGCGAGAGTGTGTGTGAAATTAAACCTGCAAATAGAACCACTGATCATCTACAAACCCAAACCCAAAATTAAAACAACAAAACTTAAGAACCATAAAGATTCCACACATCCTCTTGTATTAGGGTCGCCACCTTTTGGATTTTAAATGCATAAAAAAACTTCATACATTTGTTTATTGCATCAAGGTTTCTTGACTTTGTCAGGAATGTTTATTTCAACAAAATAAAGCAAAAACTAAGTTCTAAAATGCTCTAATTGAAATTGTTACATTTGTATTGTTAGGGTCGGTTTCGAGCCGGCTATAGAAACAAGATTATACAATAATAACTCCAGCCAAAATTGAAATCATAAGTGGACTGTCAGTCAACACAATGACAGACAGCTCCTCTAACATTCATGTGAGCTTTAGGGGATTCTCATTTTGCTGTGTTTTCCAGTTTACCTGCACAAAAACAAATCAAAGACATGTCCAGACATCTTGGGCCAATTCAGTATAGAGTTGTTCATTTGCAGAGTGCACATCTCCAATTTGTATCAGGCAAAAATGAAAAGAAGATTGTCAGTGACAGTAGCTCTAGATCATATGTTTGGTGAAAATGAGGTAGAGGACCAAGAGCAGTATAGCAATACAGACGCAGATATGCAGATATCTCTGCAAAGAACACACGACAAGTGTCACTTTTTTCCACAAATGCATCTAAACACATACACACATACATATGCAACTTCTTACACACAGAGACTTTTACTCTGATTTTGTTATTTATTAGTTTGGAACTTGATGTTGGTTCTTCTTGGTTGTTGTTTGTTTGACTATTCAAATCTATATTTTCTGTTTTGACTTGTTCTGCTTTTCATTTTATATTTGTATTAAAGTTCTATTGCTGAAAAAAAAAAATGTTTTAGCCTTTTTCTTGAAGTAAATATGTATTGGTCGAAACCGACCCTAACACCATAGATGTTACTATAGTTAATAATATAAAATAAAAACAATAAAATAAATAAATAATTTAACAGATGTGTTGTAATACCCCTCAGTAATAATCAGGTAACAGAAAAAACGTTTATTTATTTATCTGATTCTCTTGAGGTTAATTTTACTGTTTTGTAAAATTGAAATTGAGGGGTACACTGACAGAAAAAAGGCCCAGAGACCCACACCAAAAATAATAAAACCAATATTTTCATGGATATGGAAGCCTAACAAGGCAACCAAGAGATGAGAAAAAAATTGGATGATAGATAATTGTTTTAGTGTATTTATTTTACAGCTGATTTAAGACACGCGTCGCCACCAACCCGCTAACATGGGGCATGTTACCTGAAAGCTAACACAAGAATAAAGTTAAACAAAACAAACAAAACCCAAACTGACCCAGTCAGCTGGTGTTGCAGCGTGCGTCTGGATGAACATTTATGAGAGAGGAGAGGAGCTAATGGTGGATGTGAATCAGCTGTGTTGAATCCATCCCCACCCTTTTCCTTCCCTCTCTTCCACTTACGCCAGTGAGAGGAAAGGAGATTTAACAGAGGAGGGATGCGCCAGTAGGGGGCGGGTTTACACCAAACTTGCAAAAGTTGTCTGGACACACCCCGTCGACGCCGCTGCACCACGCTTGCGCCTGGTCTACGAAACTAGAGCCCATAATATCCACAAGAAAACTTCAAATGTTGATTGACCCCCCACCCATTCGTTTAATAACAGTCTCGTCCAATCAGCTTTGAGAATGAGGCTGATTTATTGTAAATTAAATCAAAGTACAACTGACTTTTCTGCCTTTTTAAAATATCACTTTTCATGTCTTTCTGACTCGGTGGTGACTTGCTTTGTGCATGTGCTTTATCCATTCTTCAGGTGTTTTCTTTGTCCATGTTACTTTCATCTGCTTTGAAGATTACTGGTACACATCAGTATTTTCCGGGAATACCATTCAAAAATGGTGTTATCCTTGGGTTTTTCCTGTCACTGTTTGGTTTACACAGGTGTCAGCTGCTGTACCTTCTTAATCATCACATTAAATATGAAGGGTTTCATGTCCTTGGATTCTTTAAACTGCTGTCAGCTCCTTAAGTGCTCCCTTTTCCCTCAGCTTTCATCCATAGTCAGGTTCCAATTCACATGAGAAAAAGTAAAACATTTTGTGTCTGTCATCTTCATGTCTGTCTGCAGCTGCTGTCTCAAATACAACATTTCTAAGTTTCATCTATCCTGACTTCCTCCCAAAAATACCTAATGAACTAAGGACACACATAAAAGAAAAATCAATGATTGCAACCATTATAATCATCGTCTTTGAGGTGACTAAAGTTTCTCACCAGAGCTCCTCCATAATTTTAATTTATCTGAGCTGCAACACTGCAGGAGGTAGACATTAAGGGAAAGTCACATCGACATCTAACATCTAACACTGACAGTGACACTCTTGCATCATGCAGCAGATTTCCTCAAGCAAGAATCATGTGCAGGTGTTGAAGTCATCATCTAAAACCACAGGTGTCAAATATGTGGTCCGGGGCCCAATCCGGCATGAACTTGTGAAATACAAAATTTACACTGAACAATTTTAATTTATGCTAACAATATATGGTGTCAAATTCAGTCTAAATCAGGTTCCACATACAGACCTTTCCGGTCGGTCCACTGGGCCTAAATTCGGAAAAATGTAACATGAGAGTGGATGAGGAGAAAATAATTATTTTCTGGTCCACTTTACTTTATGCCCTGAATCACACATTTGCTGTACTTCAATTAAAATCATAACCAATGATGTGCATTTGGAGTTTCTTTGATACGTGTTTTGTGATTTATTAGCGTGTAAAAATGTGTAATTATTTGGACTCTGTTTGGACTACATATCAGACGTCGCATAGCTGACGTCACAGCAGAATCTTTCCCTGCAAACCTTTCTAAACCGTATACCGCCTTTTCTATTTTTCATTTGTAAATGCCTGTGTGCTTTGTGCCTCGGTATAATCACAACACCATTTCCACATGTTCCCTCTACCGCTTCCCGGCTGACGAGAGCTTGTCCCGCATGCTGGCTCTCACTCGACCAACTATCTCTCCCCCGGAGTAGCTGCCACTTTCCACATGCCCCGATTTAAAGTGGTTTTCTCCACGTTTGATGCTCTTGCCTTCGTCCTGAAAGAAGGAGGTGAAGCTCGCCAAAGTCACAGCCATTTTCAAAGAGTTTGATGGTGAAGCTTGGTGGTGACGTAATATTTGTGAGACGAACGTTGTAGTCCATTACTTACTCTCACATAAAACCTAACGTAACTTTTGATGCCTGTCCAAAGTGAGTGCTTTCTCAATGTGAAAATGTATCTTTAAAATTCACAGACATCATATGTGAAAACCGTAGCACATTTCAAACGGGACCAGAAAATTACTTTTATCCCTCCATTGACTCGCGTTCATTTTTTTATGGCACTTAGGCCCCATTGCCCGGAAATCGACCGGAAATAGAATCGCGTCACTTAGGCTCCCTATTAGTTCTTAAGTGAGTCCAAATAATAACGTATTATCATAATATCTTTTATACAAGGTGTCCCATAAGTCTTCACACATAGGAGACATATTCCATACACATATGGTTCTAACATGTATTTATTTATATTTCAGATAACCTAAAGAAATGCATGTGAATAAAGAGCAACACATTGAAATGGCAGTCATATAGAGCATATTATATAAATAAAAATGGTTTATGTCAAGAAACATTGATTTTTCCTATGTATGGAGACTTATGGGACCCCCTGTTATAATAAAAACTACAAATTTTGGTCTTTGTTTGGTTGGTAAATAAAATACATTAAAATCTTTACATTGACAAATTGTCCTTTTACAAAATATGAATAATCTGAAATGTCTTAACAGAAGTAACTGCGATTTTACCAATATTCAACTAGTCTAGTCTAGTCCAGGGATGGGCCGGTCACTCGGTCATTCGGGACATGTTCAGGACAGGGGTGGCCATGACTCAGTTGGTAGAGCAGGTTGTCCAGTTACTGAAGGGTTGGTGGCTCAAATCCCACTCTGTCCTAGTTGGTCTGTGGTGTCCTTGGGCAAGACACTTCACCCTCCTTCCTTCCACTGTCACTTCAGATATAATATCTTTCGTATATACACCTCGAGAAAACACTCACACCATTTCTTCTCTATATTTTGTAAAAAAAAAAAAAAAAAAAAAAAGTATTTAAACTGTTGGATGTTTGGACATTATTTCAGCTCCACACTGACTGAGTAGGTAGTATAAATCGATGTCCTGTCTTGGTTGTATAAAGGTTATTTTGTGTGGTGAAGTGTGTAAGATGTGTATGTGGTGTGAATGTTGTGATGTGGGCGAAATCATGGATATGATCTGAACATAAGTCTGTGAGTTTCTCAGTAAAAAAACATTTTTCTTGTGGTACACTTATGAAATATAAGTCCTGCTGTTTTGGAACTGAAGTACTCATCTCACACCTGTGGGAAATCTGGATCAGGATGTGGTGTAACAGACTCCAACAGTGCTATGGATTTATGGCTCAACCAGAGGTGATTTCTCTCAGACTGTAAGTAAAGCTCAGTTTCTTTTTAAATGTCAGACATTAAATGATCAAATATGTACTTGTGTTCTACATTTTATCGACTACAAATACATTAGAACACTTTCTTCTTGAAGTTTGTTGAGAATCAGCTACTTATCGAAAATGGATGTTGTTAACTTCTTATACATTCCAATAAAATGTTTTTTTTCTTCTACGACAGGAGTCTCAAACATGCAGCCCATGGAATGAAGAGCATAATAATCTAATAAATGATTCCATATTTTCTTTTAATATTAATATTAATAATTTTTATATTTGTATAGCACTTTTCATGGCACTCAAAGATGCTTTCCAAGTAAAAAATAGAACAATAAGAGTCCAACTACAATTAAAAAAAATAAATAAATAGAAAACAGAGTAATCACATAATAAAAGTGACAGAATAAAAGTAATTAAACATTAAAAGCGATCTTGAATAAATGAGTATTTAAAAGGGATTTAAACATGTTGAGGTCGGAAGAGTGACAGATGGTTGGGGCGGTTACAGAGAAGGCTCTTTTCACTTTCTTTCTTTGCCTATAAATGATGACAACTTGACATTTTTATTAGTTTGACTGCAAAAAATAATATGAAATTATGAAAATGTTTACATTTACAAACTATCCTGTAACAATAAAATGCGAATAACCTGAATAAATGTGAAAATTAAACACAATTTGAACCATTTTCTGCTTCTCTTACTAAGAGTTTAGTGTCTTTATAGAACTGATCCATAATGAAACACATGGACAAATGATAAATTGAGGCAGAATATTGTTAAAATTGCCCTTATAGTCCTTATGAAATGTAACCTTTTTTTGCATTTGGATGATTTATAAAAGAATCTACATAATTTAATGGGGGCATTTTTGGGATAAAACAATCATAAAAATTTGAAGTTGTCGTTATTTCTAGATTTTTATGTTTTCATTTTACTGGTCTGGCCCATTGGAGATCAAATCAGGCTGAATGTGGCCCCTGAAGAAAATGGGTTTGAGACCCCTGTTCTACGGTCGATTGTCAATGCATTCATCTGTAGAAGCTGAGCATCCATGCATTTCAATGGGACCAAATGGGACCAAATTTTATTTAATGTGTCAAAACTCAATGGTCATTGGATGAATATCACCATTGTGTCCCACCCCCAGACACTCAGCATCTGTAGGGGTGAATGGAGCTGTGGGTGGGGCCTTAGCCGGCTTAGATGCTGAGCTTCCACATGATGATTGGAGGATCAGTCAAAAGGCTGAATCCCTTTGTGATTAACAGTTGTTTTGAGATAAACACCACTTCTTGAAAGTACAGTCCAATTCTGGATTTTGTCAGAAGATGAACTGCAACTAATTTGTTGGTATTTGCTCAGTATTTGCTTGATAATTTATTTTTCTATTACCAAAAACCATAACTTCTGCATTGCTCAGATTTAATGGCAGCATATTTTTTTTAATCAAACTACTTTTGGATTTTGATGAATTCTGATGTGATAGTGTCCAAAGGTTACCGTAATATATTTGTATCATCAGCAAATAAGATGACTATGACTATTTTTGATGACTTGCATACGTCATTAATGTAGTTTTGGACCCATTACAGACCCCTGTAGAACTCCAGACACAATGTCCAAACATCTTGACTGGTTGTTTCTCATTTTCAAAAATTGCTTCCTGTTACTCAAATAACTTTTACATAATTTCAACATTCACTTGTTCAACTTCCTGGAAAAGACGCCTACTTAGTGCAATAGACCATTTTCTTGAAAAGGAACGGAGACAGAATTTACATACGTATAAGCTGACAATGAGCTTTCCCTCTTTAAAAGACCAGCAGGTATAGACACTGGTCTATACATACCTGCTTCCTTCCAGTTGTGCCATCACACAGATGTCAGAATGACTATAATTACCATTAACTGAAAAGGTGAAGGTTTACTGTAACAAAAGCTAGTCTGTAACTCTACTCCTATTCTTACATGGCTGGTGGAAAGTAACAAGTCCTCCCTTCCTCTAATTCTTTACATTTCTGGCATTTCTAAGGGCCACTTACTGCACAGTACTGTAGTAATGGAGTTCCAAAAATACAGGACTATTTTGAGGGCCATCAAGTAAACCATGGCAACCAGTTGACAAAAAACCCTGTGTCATAATTATATACAGATATGTAAAATCATTAAATATATGGGTTTTTGCTTTCAAGTAGCTGCTAAATTAAATGGATGAAAATTGATTGTGCACATAAAATATGGTGGATATGTAAGGATCGGTTATGAGAATCAGTCTGGTTTCTACTAGTAGGTATCACAATGGCTTTAGGAATTTCACCAGACGATTGCATGTCAGCTGGGGGGGGGGCTGCCACCTCGTATCACACTGATGTGCTTGCGGACCTGCTAATTAGTACCTTTCATGTGCCGTAAGCCCTCCGAAGGTTACAGGTCTCCCATGCAGCAGACCCAGGCAGATAAACCTGGTTGGAACAAGCTGCTACACAGCTTGTTCCAGCGTCACACAGCTCCTTGTCCTGATGGGGTGAAGGCCCCGAGGACCGTAGCATGTCCACGATAGACAAATTCTAAACCTACAGAAGAATATTCATGTTGCAAACTGGAATCAGAATCAGAATCAGAAAACTTTATTGGTCCCAGCAGGGCAATTCAGTTTGCAGTCCATCGTCCATTCTATGACGTGCAATAAAGAAAGACATAAAGAACATTTACACCACAATCACAACAATAACACATAACACAATACACAATAACAACCAGTGACAGTACAGCAGGAGGTCATGTGGCATGATCAAGCAGGATTTTGTGCATTAAGCAGCCTTATTGCCGAGGGTATAAAATAATTTGCATAGCGGTTTGTCTTTCTCACCGGCACATACCACTTTTGACCAGAGGGCATGATAGCAAATTGTCTGCCTAGCACATGGTCAGGAAAGTTTAAAATCCTTTCAGCTTTCTGGACAACCCTGTTTGTCCAGAGAGAGCTGAGGTCCTGGAGCTGGACTCCAGTGATTTTACAACACACCCAGACGATGTTATTCAGACATTTCTTGTCTTTAACAGAAAGACCACCAAACCAGCAAATAAAAGAATAAGTTAACAGTGACTCAATAAAACTATGATAAAAGGTACACAAAATTTTCCTACAGACACCGAAGGAATTGAGTTTCCTCAAAAGATAGATGAATGTGCAAACTCTCCTGCAGCCAGGATATGTTTCATTATTGTCTCCTGAAATTACAGAGTATAACATATGCTTAGCAGCCTTATGTAAAGTTTGATGGTCCAGAACTGGTGAGACCATAGTGGGAGACCATTGCCTCATCTGGAGCAGCCCTGAGGAACAACGTGGGCCGGACGGGGTGGCCCTTCGCACCACAGGCACCTGAGAAGTACACTTATCAGATGGAAGCCAGTGTCTGACAGACTGCCTTCAACTCGTTCCGCCTTCAACATGGAAAGATGATGGTCATTGTCGCACTGATATCACTCCAGACCCAGACAAAGGCCTTTTCTTTCACCAACTTCATGGGCAGGCTAAGTCACACTCTTCTACTTCCGGTCCATGGGTGCTTAGCTCGCAAAAAATTTGAATGGGAGTGAATGGAGCGAGTCAAGCTAAATTCTGATATTGCTTGATAAGTGCTCTGAAATTCACATGTGATAGCGATTAATAAGAAATATTTGATGTGGCATAGACAGACCACCTGTTTTTGATGGGAAGGAAATGTGACGTTAGGTTTTATGTGGACTTAGTAAGAGACTACAATGTGTCGCGTATGTGACGTCACACTCTGCTCAGCTGTGGTGTGGAGTCTGTGGTGACGTCACATGTGCGCCAGGCGTGTAGTACAAATTAGTATTGGGCTTTAGTCACAAAAAACTTAACAGAAGCAGTTGAAACGCACATCAATAATTAAAAATGAATATTTATTATGAGGTACAACAAGTGTGATTCAGGGCACATGACAAACCAGATACGACTTTAACATTTTATTTCCCATTGAATATCATTCCTGGTAGACCTTGGCTCCTTAGGCTTTGAGGTTTAACCACTAAAAAGTTATTTGATTGCATATTTATTATTTATGTACTCTGGGATAGGCTTAACAGAATGTTATCTACGCTTAAAATAAAAATGATAAAATAAACACGATTGGAAAGCATCAGACGTGATTCACACATTACATTACTTTCCTGTTTTATTTTTTAAATGCTGTCCACTGCAAAGGGCATTACATTAAAGACAGACAGACAGACAGACAGACAGACAGACAGACAGACAGACAGACAGACAGATAGATAGATAGATAGATAGATAGATAGATAGATAGATAGATAGATAGATAGATAGATAGATAGATAGATAGATAGATAGATAGATAGATAGATAGATAGATAGATAGATAGATAGATAGATAGATAGATAGATAGATAGATAGATCATATCCAGTTATCATGCAAAGATGAATAACTGTATTTATTACCAACTGTTTGCATAGATTAACAGGATTTGTGGATCAACAGGTATTAAACTGTTTAGACGTTTGTGACACTGGTCTCTATGGGTTACGTATCACATTTGTACATAAACTGCATTAGTGAACAACAACATCTACCTGAAATCACACAGTGTAGCTGAAACTCACTGACATTTAACCCATGACTGGTATAAGACAGATCATATGACAGAGGTTCCATGAGATCACACAAGTACAAATACATCTATTTATTCATCCATAATCCACTGAACTGCTCATCACTCCAACAACAACCACAATCTGCTTTGTCAACATTTCAGTTTCCACTTTTAACAGATTGATTGTTGCCTCTGTCAATGATGTCTGACTAATTAGTATTGTTCCCCTGTGAACAGAGAATGGCCTACTTACTTCAAACCCATTCTCTACCTTTTTAAATCAGGGTGTTTTGATACTTATTAGGATTCACTGGTTGTGTAGCTCTCTGCATTTTGATTGTTGAATGCATAATTTCCATCTTATCCACAGCCTGTTTCTGTAATTGCACTCCATAAAGCACTATTTAACCCCAATACTTCATGATGGTTAAAATGCTCCAGTGGAGATACTGCACACCTAGTGATCCCCGAACAACAGGGAGGTTTGGCATTTTAACCATATATTGTAATGTGCTGTAATCTTGCAAAACAATTCAGAATATATGAAGAGCTTGGTTCCAAAATTGAAAATTTGGAGTTACCAATTTAGTTGTTTCCAAGAGAATACATGTACAGTAGTAGATGTGACAATCTATATTCTGCAATGCTGAATTTGCATCAATGTCAGCTCCAAATAGGTAAAATCACTTAAAAAAAATTGCAGTAAAAAAAAAAAAAAATAGGTTGATCATCATTCCATTTTTTTTCTGACAAAGTTGACAACTATAGCAATCTATGGTTAAAAAAAAATGAAGGATGTGATCAATTGTGCAGGGATCAGGAATAGTCACAAACAACTTTAAAGCTTCAATTCCTTAAACTTTATAATCTGTCACATTTAAAAGGTATAACCATATTTGCTATTTTTGTCTTTTTGGCCAAATTTGGAGCCACATTGTAGAGTAACCAAGAGAGATAGAGTTAATCTACCTAATCTAATTGATGAGACCATTGTAGGTTTGTTTGCTCGGGGGAACCCTATTTAACCATAACACACAGCTGCAACACATGAGGGATAATTAAAGGTGCGTGACAAAGTACCGGTGACAAGAGGAAGAATAACACCCAGTGGACAAAACCCAACGTGACAAAATAAAAGCCCAGACCTGAACAATGACATAAAAAACATGAAGACATACAAAAACCTACAGGACAAGACAAAAAAGTCCAGACTTATAACAAGGTGTCACCTCATGTAAGAGGGGGATGGGATTCGCTGGAGAAGGGAGATGGCTATTCAGCTTGTAAGTCTGACGTCACTCATGACTTCTGGGTCCAACGAAACATTCGATCAAAATGACAGAGCTGGTAAACATATTCAGGCATCACCTCCTTTTTTAGTGAGGTGCCAACAGCGGTAGGAAAAGGTCTGAACTAATTTAACTAAAAGCATGTTGTTAGTGTCAGTGTGCTCCGGGGGGGGAGGCCATTAAAATGGGAAAGGTACAAGCATCCTGGGCAAAGAAAAAAGAGATTAAACCATCAACATCAAGAGGTTGGTATGATATAGAGACGGCGAAATTTCTAAAAAAAAATCCAATCATTGAGCCTCATTAAGCGATTTAAGTCGGCCACCGAGAAAAGAAAACACTTGCTTTGTCGGCACACACACACACTCACAGCCATTTATGCACCGTGGTGTGCTCAGTTAGCTTTTTAAACATGAGTCATGCTGCGAGGTGGAGCAATGTTATGTTAAAAGCTCATTTTAAACTGTCACACATAGAGAAAATATTTGATGTTACAGAAAATTATGCTGCTAAATATGGTGGAAATAACCTTAGTGATTGCCCCCAGCTTGCGTCAGATACGGTTAACCACCTGTCAAAATGGTCATCAGTTAACATCCCTATGCCGATTACATTTCAATCGAATGATTGCATGTATGTACGGAATATTTAATGTATTATTTTCTATGGTTTGGCTGATGCAGTTAGTTATGGTTATGTCAATATTATATTTTGTATTGTGTTGCTACTCCATTATTTCAAGCCTGATACAGTAGCTTTTATGTGGAAAAAGTTACTAAGAACAGTAATTGAGTAGATTTACTGATGTGACCAGTTAACAACACTCTGGTTTTTACTGTTAGCCAACATTAACTGTGTGGACACAAGAGGACATGTGGGCGACATTTTTTCAGTTTCGTCTTGTGAGTGGACCATGAAATGTTAATGTGTGTTTGTTTACTGTAACTTATCTGATAAACCACCGAGTTTCCTACAGTCTACTATAGACTACAGTATTTCAGTAAACCATTCCCTCTCATTCACGTTACTCATTTATTGATAGATTCATCGACACTCACTAATGATATTCAGTATTCAATAGCTAGCTAACCTAGTATTACCTTATTAATTTCAGTCATCTCCTCTTCTCTTTCTCATCAACTGGAAAATGAAATAAGGACAGGTTCTCCTCGTTATTTGTATTAATTTCTGATCTGTTTAAACAGTGGCATGCACAACGCTGTGGCATTTTTACATGTAGATCCATACGGTCATTATTATTATATTATGATTCATAATAATAATTAAAATTAAAAATATATGAAAAATGTATTATTATTATTATTTTAAATTATTATTATAAGTAGTAGTAGTAGTAGTTTGAATTTAATGTTGATATAGATTAAACACCACTGGCAAAAACAGAAAAGGAAAGTACAGCATCGAGCCTGAAGACCACTAAGGAGCATGGATGAAATTGTAAATATACACAATTAATTCCTGAAAAAAATTACTATAAATGCTTATATTTATTTATTCTTTCGGGGGTTTGATTTTTACCTAATTTGACACCATCATCTTGGAGGGGAACTCTGAGGTCCATTGTTTTCTCAAATTGTCATTTATTCATGTCCACAGTGACTCATTTTTCCCCTTTTTTTTGCCTGTGGGAGCACGTTAATAAGTCATGCAGCAGAACACTCAAACAGTCTGATAAAGACATGAATGGCCTTGAGGACTGAAAATTGAAGGGAGAAATTTCATTGCCATACCACAGTTGAGATAGACAACCAGTAGTCAGCAGTGACTAATTTTACCATACATGCTAACAGCTGCTGTGTAGACTCTATTTAAAGTGAATTGTCTTCTTCAGTTTGAGCGACGATCATCTAAAATCCATCATGCAGGAGGGAATGTCATATTTAAATACAACCAGACAAATAGAGCCAGAATGTTAGAACAGACCAATCGAAGTGAAATGAAAACAGCAAATATATAATAGGCTATTACTGTAATTATATCGTGGCAAAACACATTAGATTTTGGTGATGTAGCTCTCATTAAAACAGACACAGATCAGTTCCTTTTCAAAACTGGAATTTATTTTTCTCCAATTCTTACCATCTTTCATGTATTCATGCCATGAGAACTGATACACACACATGGAGCAACAGGAACATATGTACACTTTCATTAAATATTCTACGGCCCTCTAGAACGTCCCGTTCACTTTGAATGACGTCAGCGGGCGGATTTTTTTCGATAACCGCCCACTGCGCCGCTAACGCCCGCTGCGCCGCTAACGCCCGCTGCGCCGCTAACGCCCGCTGCTCATGGCAACGGGTTTTGTCACTTCAGATTCACTGTACCATATCACTCCGCAGGTAGTTCGGCCACTTTTAAAGTAAATATTAGCTTCGTTTTAACTGCTAGCTTATCCAATGTTAACCTATGCTGATGTTATCCTGACCGTAGTCAGGAAATAAGGGGAAATTGCCGTCCTCATCTCATACAGAATCTCTAGGGCCAAAGTAAGTATTTTACCCCTCGGTTAACTCCTCTATGCTGGTTTTTATAAAACAAGGAGTGGTTTCAGTGAGCTTAGTTTTCAGTATTTATTTGCAGGAATGGGACAACACCTGCTCCGGTCACCGACCTGACTGTGTACATCTGTCTCTCTCTTTTCTCCGCCTAAAACTCTCTCCACCCCCCTTCTGTCTGCCCCGCCTATTTCACAACACTAGTCTGTTAGAGTAGTGACAGTAAAAAACTGTAATAACCCGTAGAATAAGCGGGATAATACATGGAACACTAGTTACTATCGAAAAATATTCCCTTTCAGGACGGAACCTTCGGCGTCGGGGTGTTGTTCCGGGTCGGGGAATATTTTTCTGATAGTAACTCGTGTTCTATGTATTATCCCTTGCTAACTACACATGAAATACACTTTTTTTTTAGCAAAAAGTATTCACTTACCTGCCTTGACTTACATATGAACTTGACACCCCATTCTGAATCCATAGGGTTTTAGGGTGAATTCCAACCTCCCTCAACCCTCAATCTCAAAATGTGCGCTCTTGCAAAGTTTTAGTGCTGTCCCAATTCTAAGAACGTTTAAATTGAGGAGCAAGTTTTGGGGCTGTATAACCCTCAATATAGGGAGCCTAAGTGACGCGATTCTATTTGCGGTCGATTTCCGGGCCATTGTGCCTCAGTGCCATAAAAAAATGAACGCGAGTCAATGGAGGGATAAAAGTAATTTTCTGGTCCCGTTTGAAATGTGCTACGGTTTTCACATATGATGTCTGTGAATTTTAAAGATACATTTTCACATTGAGAAAGCACTCACTTTGGACAGGCATCCAAAATTACGGTTTTATGTGAGAGTAAGTAATGGACTACAACGTTCGTCTCACAAATATTACGTCACCACGAAGCTTCACCATCAAACTCTTTGAAAATGGCTGTGACTTTGGCGAGCTTCACCTCCTTCTTTCAGGACGAAGGCAAGAGCATCAAACGTGGAGAAAACCACTTTAAATTGGGGCATGTGGAAAGTGGTAGCTACTCCGGGGGAGAGATAGTTGGTCGAGTGAGAGCCAGCATGCGGGACAAGCTCTCGTCAGCCGGGAAGCGGTAGAGGGAACATGTGGGAATGGTGTTGTGATTACACCGGTAAACAAAGCACACAGGCATTTACAAATGAAAAATAGAAAAGGCGGTATACGGTTTTGAAAAGTTTGCAGGGAAAGATTCTGCTGTGACCTCAGCTATGCGACATCTGATATGTAGTCCAAACAGAGTCCAAATAATGACATATTTTTAAACGCTAATAAATCACAAAACACGTATCAAAGAAACTCCAAACGCACATCATTGGTTATGATTTTAATTGAAGTACAGCAAATGTGTGATTCAGGGCATAAAGTAAAGTAGACCAGAAAATAATTATTTTATCCTCATCCACTCTCATGTTACATTTTTCCAAACTTAGGCCCAGTGGACCGACCGGAAGGGGCGGAGACTTAGGCTCCCTATTGAGATTGTCTGACACCACCTTTGGGAGCAAGGGTTACCCAGAATGGAGTATTTTCTTTGTTAATGGAGATATAAAAATGACAAAAATCATTATATTATCTTAGTTTAGGTCTATTTTATGGATTATGTTCCTCATTGTTGCATCACATGTATTTTTTATTTTATGATCTTTTCTCAATAGCAGCTGGTCCCGACAAGCCAGCTATCGTTTAAGTTATCAAAAACGGTCATTTTTCGTGGTGATAATGTAGTTGTTTTATCCAGATAACAGCCTATATAACATGCTTGTGCCGATAATGGTATAAAATGGCCGGGCTAATGTCATCTCCCGTAGCCGCAGAGTTAGCTAATGATAGTTATAGCTGGTGTTTACCTTTCACTGAGCCATGGTATGTAGTGACAGGTGAATATGGTTGTGTTATTTATAAAGATTATTTGTTTGATAGCTCTAACTGAAGGAATAATTTACAGATAGTCCACAACAATTTAAAAAACGTGGACCTGATGGACCAGTGGATGATAGCTGTGTTTGTGGCATATGATTAAACAGGCAGAGTTAACAGTGCAAATATTAAAAATAAATAAAGTTTTGTTTCATTTCAGGGACTACAGAGACAATGCAGGCCCTGATTAATTTTAGGGCCAACTTTTAAGGGGTGTCCCATTTCTAAATCACAAATATTCCTTAACACTTAGTTTTGAAGGATACTGATTGAGGGTTGAGTTTGAGGGTCAAGGGAGGAATTGGAATTGGCCCTTAATCTGAAACTGCAGTGTTATTCAAGTGGGGGGAAGCACTTACTGTATGGGACAGTGATGGCCATGGTTTTTGTTGTATAAAATCTATGGTGTGGCAGAAAGGAATTAGCCGTGGCACAACACCACAGCTCAACCTTACTGGTGGAAAGGCTGGGCTGTCCAAAATGTCTTGTTTCAACACCAAGAGATTGTGGACAATTCTATGCTCCCAACTTTGTAGGAACAGTTTGGGGATGTCCCCTTCTTGTTCCAACATGACTGAGCACCAATGTGCAAAGTAAGGATGAGATGAGGAAGTTTCAGGTGAATGAACTGGACTGGCCTGAACACAGTCCGGACCTTTAACCCCACAGAACACCTTTGGAAGAAATTGGAGCATAATATTGAGAGCCAGGGTTATGGTTCTGGTTAGAACCAGGCCTTCTGTCCAATATTAGTATGTGATCTTACAAATGCTTCCGGGATGAATGGTCACAAATTCCCATAAACACACTCTTAAAGCTTGTGGAAAACCTTCCCAGAAGAGTTGAACCTGTGATGGTACAGACACACCGAACACGAATTTTCACATTCACACATTGAAATTACATACAAAGTCAATGGAGAGACACGTCTGGACGCAGATTCACCCTGCATTCGGGCGTTGGAGCAGCTTGTATTACCACAAGTACGCATAAATGCTGGAGTTGAAAATATCATATCATGTGAATTCGCATGACGCTGTGCTATGAAAGCCAATCAGCATTGAGGTGCTGCCAACATCATGATGGAATGACCTGGAAGGCGATAAGAAAAGAAGAACTGAGCCTGAAATACCGGTGAAAGTGGACTTCATCCAGACCGAGTTCCTGGAGGAGGTGGTGGAATTCCCTATACAGGGTCAGGTGAACCTAAAAGCGATGGGCCCTCAGATGTATGGGACCTCCAGAGTCACACACAAAGCTAAACTGAGGTTTTAAAAAATGGAAGAAAAAATAGAACAGAAAAATGACAAAAGGAAAAATAGAAAAGAAAAAAGGAGGGAAAACAAAACAAAAAAACAAGAGTAAAAGGGTGAAAAGTAATTAAAAAAAGAGAAAAAAGAAAAGACGAAAAACAAGAGGAAGAGAAATTAAAGAACAGGGGAAAATTGGGGGGAGAAAAGGAGAAAAAAGAAGAAAAAAGAAAAGAGTGTATGTTTGGTAACATTTATTATATTAACTGTCACAATTTGTATTTTCTAATTGTAAGTAAAGAAGATTTTCTGACACTTGTTATAATTTGATAGGAAAAAAAAACATCTGTATGAGGTTACAAATATCAGTATTGTATTTGTTCTTGACACCAACAGAGGGCACAGTAAGTTCAGTTTATGTGACTGTAACTGACCCCCAGGATGAAGACAAACTACAGTGTCCCATAAGAGTCTCCATGCTGTACACAGGAAAAACAACCTTTCTTGACATAAACTATTTTTATTTATCTAATAAGCTCTATTAACTGTCATTTCAATTTGTTGCTCTTTATTCAAATGCATTCTTTGGGTTATCTGAAATATAAAGAAATACATGTTAAAACCATATGAAATGTATTATGTCTCCTACGTACGGACACTTATGGGACATCCTGTATGTGTATATTTGCTGAATATATTACTGTATTTAAGGGTTTATATAAACAAGTTCACAGTGACCACATTAAATATAATAAGTAAAAAATAATCAGAGAAGTCTCCAGATTAAATGCACAGGATCTAAAATACCTCTTGAATCCATACTAAATATTTACACACACCCATTCTCATACTAGGGTAACTATTGATGCACGTTGGCTTTTATTACACTTATAAAGATTGCTGCCATATACCAATTCTCTGTGGTGCATTAAACGCCTGACAGCTGTCTTTTTTTATATACACACACTGAAGGCTTCATTCCTAGAGAATACATTATTATTATTTTGGTTAGTACACTTTATGCTTTATTGCAGGAAATCAAATGAGGACGGTTAAGCAGATGCTAGCTGTTGTTTAATCACTGTTTCGCTGAAATCCTGCAGAGGGGAAAATGAGTAACAGACAACATTTAATAGAGTTATTTTTATTCATACAAATATTTATGCAGATATGTTGTTTTCTCTTTCTATCTGTTGTTACTGCTGTGTGTGTGTGTGTGTGTGTGTGTGTGTGTATGTTTGTGCTTTTACTTGAGATATTTCCCCATGGTGGGATCAGTGAAGTTTTATCTTATCTTACCTTGTCTTGTCTTATTTATTTTTTATCCAAATGAAAATGGAAGGGTAAGAAATGAGGTTTTATAAGTCCATTATTTTATTGATTAACGTTTTATTTATTTATTTTTAAATTTGCTTTACACAGATATTCCTGTCTGGCTGAAACATACCAGATATAAGGTGTTGACAGATGTTTAGTTGGTTCTCAAATGCAGTCCTCATGGCCCAATGTCCGACATGTTTTAGATATCTCCCTTTTCTTCTTTTTCTTTTAAATAAATAAAATTGCATAAAAGAATTGTTCATAAAAAATACAAATAAATACAAATTCAATATTTGTTTAAATTAATTACATAAAAAATAAATGCTAAAATGAAAATAATAAAAAAATAAAACAATTAAAAAATGTACAAATAAAAACAAATACATCTAATTAAATAAAAAATCAAACATAAAAAAATAAAGAATAAAAAAAGAATAATAAAAACCTTAAAAAACAAAAAAATGTACGAATTAAAAATTAATTAATTAATAAAAAATAAATAAATTCAGACATATCTCCCTCTTCCATCACACCTGGAAGCCATTACATCATGATCAGGCTTCTGAAGAGCTGATCAATAATTGAACTCGGTGTGATAGGGAAATACATAAAACATGCAGGACACTGGACCGGATTTAAGAACCACTGGACTAATGTCACTGGTATTAGACACTTGATATGTTCAGTTAATAAGTATCCATGTTAATTAGTTAAGTATGTTCAGTTAATGACATATTTTGTTGAAAAAATAACCAGTTATTAGTTTAAATAACTCTTAGCTTTCGTGAACATCTTCATTGTCGGTAAATTAAATATATAATAATAGCTGGTTTTCACATAAAATTGGAAAAAGCAAGAGAATAATAATGTGATCTAAAGACCCAGAGGTACTTCTCTGGCATCCTCCAAACAAATCTTCTCTGCATTTAATCTTCTGAAGGGTTAAGCACCAGCCTAAGTGTCTACTTTGCAAGAATGTGAACAGGCATATTTCCTATCCATTTAACCTTTATTTGAGGACAATGATTTGGAATTTGTCCAGTGAGTATATGATGGAACCAAGTGGCCAGATATTAAATGTTGCCAGTGCAAACTTCTGCAAGTTATAGATGTATATAAACTCAACATAATAATAATAATAATAATAATAATAATAATAATAATAATAATAATAATAATAATAATAATAATAATAATAATAATAATAATAATAATAATAATAATAATAATAAAGATTAGATTTATATAGTGCTTTTCTATGAACACACATACATACTCAAAGTACAGAGTGGAGCCATTATTCATTCACTCTCACATTCTCACTCTGGTGGTGGTAAACTACATCTGTAGCCACAGTTGTCCTGGGGCAGACTGACAGAAGTGTGGCTGCCTTTTTGCACCTACGGCTCCTCTGACCACCACTGAATATTCATACAGTGTCAGCACTGGAGGGTGAAGTGTTATGTTCAAATCACCAACCCTTTGGTTATTGGACGACCCGCTCTACCACTGAAGACACTGTTGTTTGTTTGCTTTCCCTCAGTGGGCTGAAGTAGATGGAGGATTTTCAGGCCTTTGATCGTTAGAGATTAAAGTTTGTGACCTTGTCAGGTATTTGTTTGTTGCTTTGTTTGTTTGTTTTATTTGCACATTTAAAGGGTATATAGAAGATTTAAAAACACATAAATAAATAAATATCACATACATGAATAAAACAGAATATAGAAAGTAAATGACCTATACATAATAAATGTGCTGGAGGCTGGAAAACAGCCATGAGGCTTGTTCTAGTCCACCTCCATTACTATTGATGATAATAATAGTAACACAAATAAAGAGAAATATAATGTGTTATTTATATGCAAACTTAGAAAATAATGAGAATACAATGAGCTAATGGGACGTAGAACTTAAATATAATAACTTAAATGAATTTTTAAAAAAGTGTAAAACCTAAGTTAATGTTAACTTAACCTAATATCATAAGTTAAGTGGGGGTGGGGAAGAGAAATAAGTGATTTATGATGTTCTATTTAAAACTAATTATTGATGTGACACTTTGTAGTTTGGGAGGGAGATTATTCCAATGTGTTTTACATTTGTATCTTACACTCATTTGGTCCATGGATGTTCTGACTAAAGTAATATGTAAATGGACACTTTGTCTAGTTTGGTTATTGTGAAATTGTGAATTTAAATTGAAAAGACCGTCAAACGTGGTTGGAAGACAATTATTGAGGAATTTGAACGTGAACAGCATGAGATGAAGTCTATTTATATAAAAAATATTTGTAAAAAGAGGGACAGAATGTGCATGAAAACTGGAGCCAGTGGCTACACGAACAAATGAAAGGTCCAGGTACGATAGTATCTGAATGGAAATAGTTCCTGGTATCTGAGTAGAATCAAGTAGAGCTGATACCATGTGGTGGAAATGTAGGTTAAGAGGGGGCTAGGGTACAGATGTATGTTTAATTCATTTGGTTGTGACAGACTGCTGAAGCAGAAGTGAAAGTGAAATAATTAATGTATGTGTTTTAGATCCCCATTAATTACTGCCTCAGCAATAATAATAATAATAATAATAATAATAATAATAATAATAATAATAATAATAATAATAATAATAATAATAATAATAATAATAATAATAATAATAATAATAATAATAAAACTAAAACATTAAAAAAATTAAAAATTACAAATAAAAAAATTAAGCAAAATAAATAAATAAATTACAATAAACAAGACTAACTCTCCAAAACAAAAAGAAATAAACAATCAAACTAATGAAAATAGATAACTATATCTGCCTTTACTTAGTTCCATCCATACCAATTAAGCAAAAATAATACATACAAAGAATGAATAAACTAACATAACACAGTTAAAAATATATAAAATACTACAATTGTACCCCATGTATCTCTCATGTGGGGTCTACCTTAATGTTCTGACAGATGTATAGAATGTCTTTCATAATCTAATACAACAGTTAAGTCTATGTTTCAGTGCAATATTGACCTTAAACTACATTACACATGGTTTTAAAAGTAACTAGTTATTAGAAATTATAGGATGAAAAATTAAATAAGGGGGAAAAGTGAATAATTTATTTAAAAAAAATATACTATACAGATTAAGTTTCTAGAAAACTATTTTTCATACTTTTAGAACTCTATTTTTCATTGGGAAAAGTCGTAAGGCCAGGGCCATGCATCTTAACAGCCTTTAAAAGTAAGCTAACATCATGTAAATGTCAGAACAATGGGATGTCAAGTATAATGCTATTATCCCACTCATTTAGATAAGATTTAGAGAGAGGGGGGGGGGTTTGATCTGCCTTGGTGGAGTCTGCACTCTTCAAATTATTTTCTACTTGAATATAATTCACAAGAAAAAAATTCCCATGAGATTAGTTTGAAGAAAAGATCATGTGCTGATTTCATATTTGAACACTTATATAATGCCTGGTGTGTTTACTTGTCGACATTTGGATGACTCGTGACATTTAGAATTTAAATTTAGATGAAGAGGGTGTACTAAATGTGACTCGCTGTAGTGTGAATGCACTGCCGTCACAAGTTGTTCTTCATCTTACATAATGTATCTTTCCTCGATCTTCTTGCAGTTCCTCTTCTCTTTATCATAAGGATGTGTTTGACCTTTCACTGCATGTTTCCACAGACGTCCTAGGAAATGAAATCCTCTGAAATGAACACTATAGACATAAATCAAAAAGCCTGTGCTCTTTTCTCTCAGGTGATGATTTATAGACAGAAAGTAAAAAGGAGGGAGGGGGGGGGTTACAGAAGCACATAAAGTATACAGCATTATTTGTTCCCTCAGTCATATACAGACTGTAAAAAATGACTGTAATTTTAGGTTAAAATCTTCATATTCAAATTTACACGAAAATAATATCATGTACAATGCATTGTAAGATATCATAGAGAGCAGAGGTGATCAAAGTTTCTACTCAAGTAGAAATACAGTTACCAATGTGGAAAAATACTCTGGTAAAAGTAGAAGTACTGATTCAATTCCTTTATTTAAGTAAAAGTAAAAAAGTATACTTTCTCAGTTGTAATAAAGTAAAAAGTAAAAGTCTTTTTTGCTGTGGATGAAATAATACTTATGTAAGCAGAAATTAAATTAAATTAAAATAAGGCCTTTAACAGTGTGTATTGTGTAGATGATGTGTTTTATTGGGTCATGGTACTCAGTTTAGTGGGTACCTTTGGGAAAATTAAAAAAAAAGTCACAAATAGGAGATTTTAAAACAAAAAAAGAAAATTATGAGATAAAAAAAAATCTAAATCATGAGGTGAAAAGTCAAAATTATGAGAAAAACAGTCAACAAGTCAAAATTATAAGACTAAATTCAAAATTATGAGATAAGAAATGGATCATTTATGATTTACGACTCATTTTTCATACTGTCACATTTGTCTAGTTTGAAAAAGTAAGGAGTCTATTCTGAGAATGTAAAGTGTATAAAGTACAGATATTTATACAAAAATGTAGGGAGTAAAAGTAAAAAGTTGCCAGAAAAATAAATACTCAACTAAAGTACAGATACCTAAAAAATCTACTTAAGTACAGTAAAGGAAGTACTTCTACTTATTTACTTCCACCTCTGCATGTGTCGTCCTAATAGAGATATTGTCCTTGTCTTTCTGCTGACATGTACGATGTTTGCCTTGGAGCCACTTATCCATAAAGTCAATATCATCTTTGCAGATACTCTGTCAGTGTGTGGATGTGAGGGACCATTTGGTTACTCGTAGCTTTTTGTCAGTATTTTCTATTGAGGACTGTGTTGGTAACAGATGGCACATGGGCAGGTTCCTTTTGCTATCATAGTTACATACATGTTGCTATGGTTACCACAGTGTCATGGCTGGCTTTCAATATAAAAAAAAGAGATAAACTGCAGTGTTATGGTAAATGTTACCAAATGTTCCTGTAAATTACTATTGTGTTATGCTACGGCAACACCAA
The DNA here is from genome assembly GCA_020466265.1 of Siphamia tubifer. Classification (NCBI taxonomy): domain Eukaryota; kingdom Metazoa; phylum Chordata; class Actinopteri; order Kurtiformes; family Apogonidae; genus Siphamia; species Siphamia tubifer. Next base: position 16,294,028 of record CM035787.1, on the reverse strand, counting down.
ATGCAAATTTTCGTGTGTACGCTTGTAACGTGTTGCCTAAACACCCGAGTTTGGACGCTAGATAATTCGCATCCACTCTGAACACAAAAAGTTGGACAATTCGCAGCCACTTCGAAAGTGCAACGGCCGAGTCTGGACGCTGGATAAACACAGATAAACATTTCCATTCCATTTCAGTCTGTCCTCAACTATGGCTCAGATCAGTTGGGTTACTGCTCGGTACCTGCTCTGAAGGTCCCATACGTCTGAGGGCCAGACACAGTTACTCTTGGGTTCACCTGATCCTGCAGAAGCACAGGGAATTCCACCACTTCATCCAAGAACTCCGTCTGGATGAAGTCTGCTTTCACTGGTTTTTCAGGCTCAGGTTTCCTTTCTGCTGCCTTCCGGGTCGGTCCAAGCATCATACATCATTCCATCACGACGTTGGCAGCATCTCAACGCTGATTGGCTTTCATAGCACAGTGTCACACGAATTCGCCTGTATAGTTCAATATTTTCAACTCCAGCGTTTACACGGATTTGCAGCAAAACATCCGCCAACGTAGGACCACTTCCAACGTAGGACCACTTCCAACGTAGGACCACTTCCAACGTAGGACCACTTCTAACGTAGGACCACTTCCAACGTAGGACCACTTCCAACGTAGGACCACTTCCAACGTAGGACCAATTCCAACGTAGGACCACTTCTAACGTAGGACCACTTCTAACGTAGGACCACTTCCAACGTAGGACCACTTCCAACGTAGGACCAATTCCAACGTAGGACCAATTCCAACGTAGGACCACTTCCAACGTAGGACCACTTCCAACGTAGGACCACTTCTAACGTAGGACCACTTCCAACGTAGGACCACTTCCAACGTAGGACCAATTCCAACGTAGGACCACTTCCAACGTAGGACAACTTCCAACGTAGGACCACTTCCAACGTAGGACCAATTCCAACGTAGGACCACTTCCAACGTAGGACCAATTCCAACATAGGACCACTTCCAACGTAGGACCACTTCCAACGTAGGACTACTTCCAACGTAGGACTACTTCCAACGTAGGACCACTTCCAACTTAGGACCACTTCCAACGTAGGACCACTTCCAACGTAGGACCACTTCCAACGTAGGACCACTTCCAACGTAGGACCACTTCCAACGCGCCACCCTGGGTGGTCCAAACGTGTCTCTCCATTGACTTTGTATGTAATCTCGATGCGCGAATGTGACATTTGCATTTGGTGTGGCCGTATCATAAGGGTTTCTGTTGTAATGAAAACAAATTGTATACATAACCACATTGTGGAGGCTATTTATTATTCATTTATTATCTGACTCATATCATTATCCACTATCTTGCTTGTTTATTTATCCCATGCAAGTTTATTTATTTATTATCCCGCCCAAGGACACAACGGACATACTAGGACAGAGTGGGATTCGAACCACCAACCCTTCAGTTATTGGACATCCCACTCTACCAACTGAACAATGGCCGCCCCAAAATTTGTTCCAGTGCAGGTAACTGTGTGAATGCAGGTCACTGACAGAAATATCATACATCTAAAGTCTACAAAGCAACATTGTAAAGGCCAACCTTTGCTATTATAGTCATGATTGTACTTTCAGTAACCTGAGCAACAGTGGACTATCACTAGAGACCATTCATAATATTAAGGGTCCCAGGCACAGTGACCACGATAACAACAAGAATAGTTTCTGTAAAATATAGCTGTAGTCTAAGAGGAAAAACAATAGAAGCACCTGTATCTTTCTCTAGATTGTGTCTATTAAGTTGTTTCATCACATCCAGTTTATAGTCATTCATTCATTTATCATTTATCAAAATACATATATAAAAATATAAATAAAAATGTCCTCTAATATGAATCTTAAAAAACCCTTATTGTTAATTACACTTTCAGTAGACTCTTTATACTAGTGGTATAGACTACAGACATGTCCCTTTAATATTGCTTTGGTTTTTATGGGTATAGTGCAAAAGTTAGAATTACTCATCTTGGCTTTTATGTAAGTACTAAAGACTTATTTAAATTTGGACAAAGCACCTTAGAATGTGTTTAACTTAACTGAGGGTTGTTGCTTTAAACAATACTCCAACCTAGTAAACACATATTTTAACATTAAGGAATCTAACATTACATTTATAACATTAAATAAAGATATAGTGATATAGTAATGGATTCTTAACACACACCCAGTCACATCAGGAGGCTTTGCAAAAAAACACTGGAGCAAAAACACATCAAACATATGTGAAGTGAAGTAACATATATGCTATTTATTCACAAATGTTAATTTTCTATGCACAAATGTTTCCAACTATTTTCAAGTCATTTGGATGTTGATGAAGTGCTGAGTCACCCCAGGTAACCAACCACTTAAAAAGTTAAATAACATGGCCTTGGCTGTGTCTCAAATATTATGAAAATGATTTTGTGCACAAATGAAGCACAAATGATTCCAACCATTTTCAAATCATTTGGATGTTGCTGGGGTACTGCGTGACCGACTTTCAAAAAATTAATAGAATTCAAGGATTTTTATTGTGATACCAGGTCACTTCCTTGGTATGAAATGTATACTCACATCTGTGATCGAGCCATGAATAATTATAGACAAGGTTGAAAATATAAACATAGTATGAACATAGTATATACAAGAAGTAAAGCAACTGATTCAACTGATGAATCAGTATATATCATGAATAACATTAAATATAATAAAATATTTGGGTGGTACGGTGGTGCAGTGGTTTGTACTCGTGCCTCACAGCAAGAAGGTCCCTGGTTTGAATCCCACACCAGACCTTTCTGTGTGGAGTTTACATGTTCTCCTCGTGTCTGTGTGGGTTTTCTCCAGTTTCCTCCCACCATCCAAACACATGCACTGATTAATTAATTGGTTAATCTAAATTTGTCCATAGGTGTGAATGTTAGAGTGATTGTTTGTCTATATGTGTTCAGCCCTGGTGTACCCCGCCTTCACCCATTGTAGCTGGATTAGGCCCCCAGTGACTCTAGTGAGGATAAAGCGGGTTCAGATGATAACCACAGCACCTGTATCTTTGTAGAAAGCGGAACAGGAAATGGGTTTGCAATAGGCAACCTGGGTGTACAATCACAGCGCTAAAGGTTTCACTTACCAATACAGTGAAAGCACTCACCAATATTTACACAGGGGTACATCTTATGAGTGTAAAATAATACTGCTCTAAATTAACAGAGTACATTTGCACACATAGTGAAAATAATAAGCGGTTTTGTCTATGAGAGGTGGAAGTAACTAAGTAGAAGTACTTCCTTTACTGTATATTTTTTAGGTATCTGTACTTTACTTGAGTATTTTTTTTACTTGAGTAACTTTTTACTTTTATTCCCTACATTTTTGTATCAATATCTGTACTTTATACTCTTTACATTTTCAAACTAGACAAATGTGACAAGTATGAAAAATAAGTCGTATATCAGAAATTGTGACTTGCTATATCATTATCATTATTTTGAGTTTTTATCTCATAATTATCCATTTCTTATCTCACAATTATGAGTTTTTCCTCATAATTTAACTTTTTAATCTCATAATTCAAAATTTTGTCTCATAATTATGACTTTTTATCTCACGATTTAGATTTTTTTTTTTTTATCTCATAGTAATGTTTTTGTTTAGCTCCTACTTTTCAATTTTTCCTAAATTTCCTGTCCATACATTTATACTTTTATTTTTCGTCATTACATAAGTATTATTTCATTCATAGAAAAAAAAGGCAGTTTTACTTTTTTACTTTATTACAATTGAGGAGTTGTATTTTTTTACTTTTACTTCAGTAAAACAGTTGAATCAGTACTTCTACTTTTACCAGAGTATTTTTTCACAAAAGTTGCTGTACTTCTATGTGACTACTTTGACCACCTCTGTTGTCTATCTTACCAAATGTGGTTATACATATCAGGGTGCACCACAATAACTTCAGCACTTTTAATGGTCAATCTAAGGAACAAATAAGGCATGATATTTCTGTTATTCATATTATAATTCATATTGCAAGTTCTGTCTCCATTTTTGGACACGCACATGGATGATAATTGAGATGCAAAAGGAACTGAATAAATTGGAATAGTAAATGAGAGCTGATCAGTTAGTTGAGGCTATCTATAAATGGAACAGTACACATGGCCAAGTTTGTGAGAATAAATAACTCTGCACTTTACTTGTTAAAATTTTTTAGCAAATGTCAAAACAACAGCTGGCTTTAGACCAAGGTTATTATCGTTAATGAAAAGTAACAAAATAATGAAAACTAGAATTGAAAAAAGAGTTGTGTGAACTGAAATAAATAAAAACAGTAATTAAAATAAAAATAATTAACAGACACTGTATTGTGTGCTTATAAAACTGACAAACATAAAGATGTTTGTTGTAACTAAACTTGGGAGAAAGAAGCAAAGTTAAGTATGGGATTTATTTACATTTATTTACATTTATTTTTTATTATTTATTTATTTTGGAGGGGGCTTCTTTGAATAAGATGGCCAGGAAGATAAAACATGTGGAAAAGCTTTAACTGAATTAGATGGGGGAAAGTTAAAACCTAATAAAAAAAGAAATTATAATGAAAAATTCTAAACTATTATAACTCTGCTTTAGATACATTATATTTTGAAGTTTTCAAATCTCACAAATATTTTTCTATGATTTTTAAATACAAATAACATCCGTATCCTCAACACAGCTCTCTTTTTCACGGTCGTATACTTTACAGCCTTTCTCTGAAAATGAAATGACTATATTATCATGTAGTTGCTCAGTGGTTTACTTGTTTTCAGCAGCATTAAATTGGCATCTGTACCAGGTGCCAGTAAAGTACACAATTTGGCAGTAAACACTAGCAAATAAATTGGAAAGTAAAATTATAACCACAGCCTCCTCATTCATCTTCATTTGTGTTCATAAGTTGGAAGAATAAATATCAAGAAAAACAAAAACCCACACAACCTGTCTTGAGAATAAAACTATGGAAATAAGTCCCATATGTCATTTCTTTCCCTCTGTGTACTCTAACTTCCTCTCTATATGTTGGTCCTGTAGCTGTGTTTCCAAACAATAGCGATATTCCTAAAATTAAAAGTATATTTCCGCTTTGAACATGTTTCCATTGACGGTTGTTCCAGGCAGGAGTGTCGTAACTCTCGTGAAATATCATCCCACGAGAGTTCGCTGCTGTCACCTTCGGAGCTTCAGATAGGCCATCACCCTGATAGCATTAGAGTGAATGAATCCGGTAATTCTTTCGTCAGTAAAAGTCCGTGCCGAACTCTTTAAAGACACTAACATGACAAACAAACCAGCTTTTTAAGGTTATAAGGGTCTGTACATGTGGTCCCTACATTGTCAGGCCAAAATATTAAGTGGAAATATGCTTTAGATGTGTTTAAATGACAACCACGAATTAGCATGTTATAGCATTAGCATGAATGAATCGGCTAATTCTCTTGCCAATGAAGGTCCATGGCGAACTCTTTAAAGGCACTAATATGTCAAACAAACCAGCTGGTTAACATTATAAGGGTCTGTACATGTGGTCCCTACATTGTCATATCAAAATATTAAGTGTAAATATGCGCATCACTTAATAACAACAACAAATGATAAATGTATACCATGGAAACACCATCATCATCTACAACATTCTATCTATCTATCTATCTATCTATCTATCTATCTATCTATCTATCTATCTATCTATCTATCTATCTATCTATCTATCTATCTATCTATCTATCTATCTATCTATCTATCTATCTATCTATCTATCTATCTATCTATCTATCTATCTATCTATCTATCTATCTATACAGCCACCAACCAACTGTTTAACACACTAATCCTACCAGTCCATGTAAATAAATGGTGTAAAATGCAGTTATTCATCTTTTCATGGTCATTAGATGTGACGAACATTGATTCAGCAGTAAACCCCATGGAATTTGATCAGTGATGGTGGATGGAGATACTTGTTTTATGTTCAATTATTTATAGCTTTACTTAAAAAAAAAGTAACTTTCTTCAGCTTTCTCTTTTTCTAATATCATAACCTTGAGCTTTTATGACCATCTGCGTGATACAGTTAATTCATGTAGGAAAATACCTGGTTTTCACTGAGAAACTATAATAATAATAATAATAATAATAATAATAATAATAATAATAATAATAATAATAATAATAATAATAATAATAATAATAATAATAATAATAATAATAATAATAATAATAATAACATGATTATGATGATGATGATGATGATGATGATGATAATAAAAATCCTAAAACAGATTTAATATGTGATAGGAGCAAGACAAAGCCTCATTGACCCCTCCTTTTGATCTGTGTGGAAAGTACAAATGTGAAAGTAACACTATGAAGTTAGTTGTGTTGAAAAGCCAATTGAAACTAGACTTATGATACACACAATATCATTTTATGGGGAAAAACAGGCTTTTAAGGGAAGTGCTTACAAACAGAAAGTGCATACATGAAAAACACGTCACTATATTTGCTGGAAAAGTGAACTACATCATCCAATCAGATGTGTGGCATCTTATGACACCTGATTGTTTTTTAAAAATAGTTGTATATAGTTTTATGAATTGGAACAAATGGTTCATTGAACATGTTTGTTCACCCGACGTAGTTCATGTACGTAGTTTTATACAGTCCCCCGCCCGCTTCTAAAACAACCAAACAAACCCTGAAGTAGTGGTTGAATTTTAATGTAAGTAATTTTATATCATTTTATTTGCTGAATATGTATGAATTTTTTGAATTTTGCATTTTATATGTTCATTCTAAGTTGTAGAAATTGTTCCGTCAACATATTTTTTGGTGAAAAACAGTAAAGAATCCTATACAGATTTCATGTTGTGTGTGTGTGTGTGTGTGTGTGTGTGTTATTTAAGGTTCAGTGTGTTAATACAGCATGTCAAATGATAAATGTAACTGTAAAGCCACACAGATGAGGTTATACAAAAAAAAAAAACTATACCATACAAGGCAAGGTTTATGGCATTTTCACACCTGAATCAATTGGAGCCGTTGTTCCGGAACAAGTCTTCAGCTGGATTTGATTGGGCATATGTGAACGCAGTAATTGCACTCTGTTCCGGAACAAAACAACCACGCTGAGACTGTGTGGAAGAGAGAGCTCAGTTTCAATCGGTTCATAGAGCAATTGATTTAATGTGAACATGACAAGTGACAGAAATAGACAAGTACAGTTTTCTCTACTACTCTGAGTATGATACACTGTGATATAGTTTAGTTTATCAGTTTATTGTATTGTGGATAATCCCAATTATTTAAAGGTGGGGTGCAAGATTTTACTATATTGCTTCAACTGTCTAGACCAGAGTCCAATATGGAGCGATTTTTGGGATATAATTAAGTGTATTCAATGTAGGATATGCATGTGTCATTGGTTGTAGTTGAGCATAAAATAAATATTTTCAAACTCTAAAATTGTGCACTTTGAGGTTTGAATTCAAATATAAAGTGCACTGTAAATCTGAATGTTCAGAAATAGTACTACTAACTCGAATGTATTAAGTTGCTGTAACATGTTCTTCTTTTTAAGTACTTACAATATTTTTTTATTAAGGGGAGCTATTGTGGATATAAGTGAACATAACTTAAAAACATAGATGAGGTACAACTGAGTGGAATTAAATCATTAAATGATGAGAATAATATTGTTCTGTTATTTCTATTGTTTCAAATAAGGATGATAAACTAAAATATAAACTTAACTGATGTAGTAGATGATGAAATATAATTCCAGAGCACTGCAAATAACCACTAATATTTATTACACCAAAAAAAATGACAATCACAAAAAACAGTAATTTTATTCAGAGGCGGCTGTGGTTCAGTTGGTAGAGCGGGTCGTCCAATGACTGAAGGGTCAGAGGTTCATGTCCTGGCTCTGTCTGTCCACATGTCCAAGTGTCCTTGGACAAAGACACTGAACCCTGACTTAGTCTCCCAGTAGGACTGACAGAACCTTAGAATACTAAGTTAATACGTGATGTTTTAATTTAAGTATAGTATAATAAGCATCTACCTTTTAAGTTCTTAAAATATCAACTTAAAATAAAAAATCGATTGCCTTACATTTTTTGAGTTCTGCTAACTTATTCAGGTTTACAGTGTGTGTATTATTAATTATTATTATTATTATTATTATAAAACAGCCTTGGATTTAGAATTAGGTACTTGCTGGGGCAGGGGAATTACCAGGGGTAGGACTTCTAGATAGAGCTTGGCTGCTTGTTGCCTACAAATGAAATGACCAAGTCCATTAGTTACAGCAGATTGAGAGAGTGTCGGTGAGATCCGTTTTTTTTTTTTTTTTTTTCAAAAAACCACTTAAAAATACTTTTAAAAAAATCTTTTTAAAAACTCCATTAAAAACACTTTTAAAAAACCTTTAAAAAAAAACAACCCTCAAACACCTTTTAAAAAACAGTTACAGTAAAGCCCTCTCAAAAACCTTTAAAAGCTCTTTAAACACCCTTAAAACCTTGAAAAAACATTATTTTTCAGATACTTTTTTGTTTTTACCTCTAGCAGTTCACCTTTGACCTTTGTACTATTTGAATCTGTCCATTTGACTTTGAACTCCTTGAATTTCCAAACAAACCTGGAAAAAAATCGTGGTATTCTAAAACTTTTGACCAGTAGTGTGTGTTAAAATACAAAAAAATTTCAGATCAAATTTAAAACAGATTTACTACCAGGTAAAAACAAGTACAATCACCAGTTGACAGGTTAGATTTCAGCCGTCAACAGGTCACCAGAGGTAAAGTATTGAGAACTTTACTATCAGGTACACCTCCTACTATGATGACATCCTGACTGAAATGATTTACTACAACACTGACGCATGAGCCAGGATGAAATCAGCTCAGCATAAATATGACACTACTGATAAATCTCTGTGAGTTAAGTCAGTTTATGACTTTGTAGTAACACCATCACCGCTGACAATCATCTAATAAAAAGTGATGATGAACATTATTAATCTCTATTACACCATATCCTGATGCCAACGTGAAGAATATAGAGTTAATGAAGGTTGGGAAATTGAATCTGTGGGCAAAAACAAATGAACAGCCCAATATGAAGTTTCCTCATCACAAAGTATTGTATTTGCTTTATCTTCTTTTTGTATCTTGTAATATCTGTAACGTATGCAGATTATGAAAAAGAAGCTGATAAACACTAGTCATACTGGACTTTCAATATTAAAAGCTATAAATAGGCATCCATTTAGAATAAAGGAGATAAGAAAGGAAGCAATAACAGAAGAAAATCCTGGCCATTCATGAATATTTAATGTTCTATTAATATTTGGTCTGTTGGACTTTTTTTTTTTTGGTGGGGGGGTGTCTATTCACACAAACAAATGTTTGTTCACTTGACATTTCCACATCTATCTCTTTCATTCATCTATCTTTGACTAATATTTCTGTCTTTCTAATTGGATTTTCAAATACTTTGACATTTCAGTGAGAACTGTATTCTTCATTGACGTACAGCTATGACATAACCTGCTACGAAGAGAGGATTTATGCAGAGATGGTTTACTGCTGTGGACACGACAGTAAAAAAAAAAAAAAAAAACTGCTTTACAAACCTGAAGGCTTAGATAAGAAGAGGTCATTTATGACAAAATGATGACATCTACACAACTTTATATATTTAAATTTTATGTGCCTGACATTTAGGTTTACTGGTTTGTATGATTCAGTTTGTGAAATTTCTCCTTTTTTTCTACCGTTGGTCTGTCCTGCATCTAATACATAGTGTAATAGTTCTACAAATCTGTATTTTAAAACAAATATGTGTGTTTTATATATATATATATATATATATATATATATATATATATATATATATATATATATATATATATATATATATATATATATATATATACACTGTAGATTTTGCAGTGTTAATTTGGAGACAATGGGACCAAATACACTCTAGAAGAAGTTAAATAAACTCTCTAAGTGTTGATTTAACACTGCAAAATTTACTGTGTATATGTCAAAAACCAGAAGGCTTTTTTTTTCGTCAGTGTACTGCGTCTGGCTCGGGGTCAGATAGTAAAGGGTCAGGGGGCAAAGGTGGCTCACGGCTCCTGTACATGGCATGCGTTCTTCACTGCCACAACACACTCACAGGGCACTGTCACAAACTCACTAGGATTTCCCGTCTGGATCCCCGCTCCTTTTCGACATCAGGCCCTTTCGTTGTTGACCAAACTCACAGATTCCTCCACTTCCACATGTACTCGACCAAATCCATGTTCATACAAGATGTCTTCAAAACAAGATGGAAAAGTAGGGAAGTGGAAGCACGTGTAGAGCGGATGTAGAATGGACCAATCAGAAGCCTCTTTTCTGGTCTTCTCACATCACTGTCTGCGGTAGGTCACATTTTTTGGGGAGATGCGCGTAAGTCTCTGGGGGGATCACAGATAATTCCAGCCTAACGGTGATGTCCAAAACCAGAGGACACCCCCTACATCCCCCCTGGCAAATCACACCCAGTATATATATATATATATATATATATATATATATATATATATATATATATATATATATATATATAAAAGTTAAGGTTTGGGACACATTCACTGAGATTTTTATAGATGATAAGCAGCTCCCAGTGTTTTCTTTTCTGTGGAAACTGGGTTCAAATGTTTCTTTGGGTGTTACAGGTTGCCGACCCAAATGACATCGAATTTAAACACAGAAATAAATGCTGGTATGTGAGTTAGGTCATTTGATGTTCATTAATACCATTGATTACATTTATAAAATGCGAGTCAAGAAACGGGTCGGGTCCGTTCTTTTCAAATCTATTTATGCGGTCCAAGCCACGGGTGGTTTTGTTAAAAAAAACGGTTGGTTGCGGATCGTTTTATACATCGACCCACACATCACTATATATATATATATATATATATATATATATATATATATATATATATATTTTCTTATTTCTGGGACTTGAGTGCACATTAAATTTGTTGTGCTATACTGAATAAATGACAATAAACCAAACCTTGAACCTTGATGTGGCAACAACAGGATCCCTCCAAACTGTCAGAACAGTTGACCTCATATCTGTAGTGATGTTCCCAATTTTCTTTCAAAGAAAACTATACACAGGAAATTTGCCTGGTTACCATGTACTCAAATCTGATCCCTCTGTAAAATCCCTCTTTGGGTAGAGCTCTTCAAAACTTATTCTTTTTTATTTTGACTTACTTCTGTAGATTTGCTGTCAGTGTTGCAATTTTAGATTTTCCAATAGAAATGTGTTAATGATGCACATGTAAGTCACATGTGTGTCATGTGAATGAACGTGAGTGTCTTTATTGGCATGGTTACTAAGGTTTATCATTACTAAACAACTGTAAAGGTAGGCAGTTATTGTATGACACTGTAGCTGCTATTGTGGATACCATATATGTCTACATTTTATATTGTATTATATTCATGATACCACATACTGTATTTGTTCAGTGATATTAATAACATGGTGAGAAACAGAGTTATTCTCTATCTGGTGCATCCAGTAAATTGACAATGAATAAGAAATGTTTAATCTAAAGGTGTTTTCATTTCTACACAGTAAAAAAAAGTCAGTGTCAATTAGTCTAATTTAACTTTGTTTGAGATAACATTTGGTCCCATTCAAAATTAGAGTAAAATTTATTCTATGGGCTCCAGGGCTTTCCACTGTTCTAATCCCATTGTAATATTATGCAAATCATAAAATGGACAAATTGTCCATGTTCGTGGCCATGTCGTCACAACACCAAGCCAACGGGAAATTTCTGAAAATGTATTTTTCATTTGGTTCTCTCTTGACAAAACTGAAGGAAAACCAATTATTTTCTCACCAGGAGAAAGTCTTAATTCATTTTTTATTTTCAGAAACTGTACAACTGTCAGTGCTGATTTTGATCCAGTTTAATTTTTGCTTCATACTCATAGCTGCATTCACACTGAAGTCCTGCTGTTGACATTGTCTGACAACAAGCTGTGTTCATGGATTATTATCCCTGCGGTAGAAATATAACATGTGCTCGAGGCCAAATACAGCTGAACCATCTTATGTGAAGCTGATACTGGCCTATTGGGTTTAAACAGATAAGTCAGGAAAATATACATTATATACAGTGTTACCGGATAGGAAATGTGCAGCTATGGTACAAAAACCTAAAAATTATCGTATTTTGGGAGAATGATTGTACACAAACAAAACATGTACAATGTAGCCATGTTCGTGTTATTTCAATTTGAACAGTATTTCACGTCAAATTTAAAAAAATCATAATAATTCATAATATCACTGTAGTAGCTACTGGGTAAACTATGGCACAAAAAGAACACAAATTCACCAGGCTACTACCAGACTAGAAAAATGTTATTTTTTCCAGTGAAGGGACACAAATGTGTTAATTACCCGATTAGAAAGACTTGATTTCAACCTTGAGGTGCAACACATGCTTGACATGTTAATGTCTTTAAAGAGTTTGCCAAGGAGTTTTACTGACGAGAGAGTTAGCCGATTAATTCATGCTAATGCTGCCGTCGTCTTGGAGTGGTGATCAGGGTGGTTCCTACACCAGACACAGTCAAGGTTTCATTTTATCATCTGTTAGTTTTGGAATATTTAAGGTTAAATATGTTCTCTGTTCTGTAAAGTTTCAAGTGCAAGAACTGTGTAAAAAGCACTACATACATTTATAACTTGTTGTTGTTGTTAAGTGTTGAGTATATTTACACTTAATATTTTGACCTGACAATGTAGGGACCACATATACAGACCCTTATAATGTGAGCCAGCTGGTTTGTTTGACATGTTAGTGTATTTAAAGAGTTAACAAAGGACTTTTACTGACGAGAGACTTAGCCGATTCATTCATGCTAATGCTATTGCATGCTAATCCGTGGTTTCATTCAAACACATCTAACGCATATTTCCACATAATAATTCAGTCTGACAATGTAAGGACCACATGTACAGACCCTTATAATGTTTGTTTGACATATTAATTAGCTTTGTTATGATTTGGGGCTTAATAAATAAAATTTAATTGAAAATTGAAGTGCTGAGTATATCTACACTTAATATTTTGACCTGACAATGTAGGGACCGCATGTACAGACCCTTAAAATGTTAACCAGCTGGTTTGTTTGGCATGTTAGTGCCTTTAAAGAGTTCACCAAGGACTTTTACTGATGAGACAATTAGCCGATTCATTAATTCTAATGCTATCAGGGTGATGGCCAGTCTGAAGCTACGAAGGTGACAGCAGTGAAATCTCGTGGGATGACATTTCACGAGAGTTATGATGCTCCTGCCTAGGACAAACGTTAGTGGAAACACGTTCAAAGAGCAAATATATTTTATCAAAATTTTAGGAATATTGCTATTGTTTTATGAAAAACTGTCATGGAAATGCAGCTAGAGAGAGATTTTGGATTTTTGTCCCATTATTGATCGCACAGAGGACAAAGCTATCGTACAAATACAATAATTTTTGTACATCTGGCAACACTGATTATATACATTATATATACAAATATACATTTGAGGTGTCCATATTGGAGGGACTACATCAGTGTTTTTCAACCTGAGGGTTGACGCCCCACGCCTTGATTTCAAATCGAGTCACCTGGCATTTCCAGTAAATGTTAAAAAATGATCTATGGTGAGTTGAGAGACAATCACAATCCATAAAAGACAAGACAAACAGTCAGTGTGAAACTGAAGCACTGGTACTGTTTATCTGTCAAATGTTCACTGTGGTTGGTTTACGATGCTTCAGCTTTTTCATACGTCATATTTTGAGTTACTGTTATCCTGCCCCCAAAGGAGAGAGGCTCAGTTTGTTTGTTTGTTTGTTTGTTAGAAACTTCACACAAAAACTACTGCACTAATTTTCAGGAAAGGTGTGAACTGGTCCAGAATAGATACCATTACATTTTGGTGAAAAGGTCAAACTCATCAAACATGTTTTTCACAATGATCACTGATCAAATCAGGAGTTTCTTTTGTCACTCCTGTATACTCAGTTTTCCATTTAACTTCTTTTTGCTCTCACTGTTAATGTCCATTGACATCAGAACCTTGAAGGACACATTTGAAAACACTAGATCAAAGGTCAAGGTCAAATAAAGGTCAAAACTATTCATCTTAGAGACTTCCAATCAGCACAAACATGATGGTCTTTCAATTGTACATCTTGTGTGTATAGACTTTTACCTATTATTGAATTAAGAGGTCAAGGGTCACTGGATCAATAGACATTAAAATCTAAAATTGACTATAACTGAAAAATGAGTGGCGATAGAGACTTAGTTACTATTACTGACAGATAGGAAACCTGGCATGGGCTTAAAAATGGCACGATGACCTTTGTCCTTCAGTGACCTTGAAATGTCAAAATTACAGGATTTTAAATGGTCTTAATAAAACAGTGATTATTATTCAGTTATTTTTATTGACAGATAGGAAACTACATGTGCGCTCCAACATGGTATCATAACCTTTGACAATTCAAGTCGATTACTGCATTGAATCAGTTTTAATTCTCATTTAGAATTAAGGGTCTGCTTAAGTACCTCTTTGAGACAGTAGTTTCCATTGTTTCATTTCCATTACAGTTTTTCGCAAAACAATATCGATATTCCTCAAATTTTAACAAAGTATATTCGTGCTTTGAACGTGTTTCTATTGACGGTTGTTGTAGGCAGGAGTGTCATAACTCTCGTGAAATATCATCCCACCACATTTCACTGCTGTCATCTTTGGAGCTTCAGATAGACCATCACCCTGACAGCATTAGAGTGAATGAATCGGCTAATTCTCTCGTCAGTAAAAGTCCCTGGCGAACTCTTTAAAGACCCTAACATGTAAAACAAACCATCTGTCTCACATTATAATGGTCTGTACATGTGGTCCCTACATTGTCAGACTGAAATATTAAGTGGAAATATGCTTTAGATGTGTTTAAATGACAACCAAGAATTAGCATGTAATAGCATTAGCATGAATAAATCAGTTAATTCTCTTGTCAGTAAAAGTCACTGGCGAACTCTTTAAAGGCACTAAGATGTAAAACAAACCACCTGGTTCACATTATAAGGGTTTTTACATATGGTCCGTACACTGTCAGGTCGAAATATTAAGTGTAAACATGCTCAGCACTTAACAATGGTTGTTATGGTTACAGGCTGTCATTTTCACTCCGAGAGAAGTGGTCATGTGACTATGTAGTCACATCCTGTGACATATATTGCAAAAAAGTGTTTCCATTGCGCTTTTGCGATATATTACAATATCGAAACATCTGAAAAAGCCCCTCATGAAAGTTTGAAAACGTTTTTTTGATATTTGAGTGTTTTTTCGAAATTCAGGTGTTTCCATTGCCAGTTTTTTTTATAGCGATATTTACATTTTGCGAATTTCCAAGGGTAATGGAAATGCAGCTAGTGTCTTAATTTATTTCAGAATTGTATTTATTTACTTGTATTTGTATTGCATTTTTTGAATAATGCACATGGCCTAATTGGTTTGCTGGGATGAGCTTGACCATTTTCTTTTTAAATTTATTTTTATAAAAGACACTTCACCAATAAAAAATGTGGCTTTCAAATAATCTCTTCTTTGTGTATTCAATTGATCAGTCAAGCACTGCAATTTTGTAATGTCCTACAATTTCAGTCCATATATATATATATGTATATATAAAGACAAGGAGTCAGTGTGTGGATGTCAGAGGGTGCATTTATTGTTTGTACGTCAGTCACTCCCACATAAGTTGATAAGTGTTTATCTGTATTTTATCTCTTTGAGAATAGTCAGTGACTTCGTTATAAAGGCTGTCTGACTCATAGTGCTTTGGAAACTGTTTATCTGTCAGGTTTTTTCAATGCATTATTGATTTTCAATGAAAGGTTGGACAAACATTTTATATGCGATACAAAAACAGACGAGCTACCTTTAACACATACCTTTTGTTAATAGAAAAGAAGAAGAAAAAGGAAGAACATCACTGTAAAAGATATCTTTTAGGGAACATATTTAACACAATTTAACAAAAGAAAGATCCGAGGACAGCATTTAATAAAAGTATTCATTCATTTTTTTTCTGTAATTCTTTCCACCATTAAGAAATGTAACATTTAAACTGTGTTACTGAAATAGTATTTACAGAAAGAATTGACAAATGTTTGGATTTTTTTTCCCAAACTTTAGAAAATCTGTTCAGAGTCCACTCCATGTTGGATGGTGTGTTTACTGACCCACTTGACTGTAAGACATCTGAGTGTTAAGATCAATATTAGAGGTATTCCCTCCATGCTCGGGCTGATGATTTACTCTCCTTCAGCTTAACCTGTCATCATTAGTCTTCCCTGTTTCAATAATTCCCATTTCCCATGGGTCAACTGTCAATCTTTTTTTCCTTTTTTAATAAAAACATTAAATCAGTAAGTCTTCATTTATAGATTCAGTGATCATCGACATGTTACTTTTAGTATCACACCTGATGTGAACAGAGGTTATCTTATCTATTTTACCTGTTCACCCAAACCCATCTCCACATCATATCAGGATATGAACATATTGCATCTTCAATTATTCAACTCATCAACATGGACCTTACATTTATATTCATCAGCTGCATGTCACACCATTTCACTAACACATTTCGCTGCTTCCTTGTCAGAGTTAACTTGTCCTCATTTCAAAACATGAGCTTATCGAGTAAATCCTTAGTTAATGTTTAGCGATGCAATAATCTGTCATGTCATATACCACTCCCACCTGTTTGTCTAGACTGAATGAGGCACACAGTAGGCCTACAAGGAATGCCAACTTGGAAAGATAACACTGGTATTATTTCATCTTTTATTATTTTTTATATATATATATATATATATGCAATATCTTCCATATATTTATTTTCCTGGGCAGGGTTACAGGTGCATGAAATAAAGCATTTAACTAAAAAGTCAAAAGTTCTTCATTCATTTATTAACTCTGTTTTCATATTGTATTAAAGTGTACATTTTATTGTGTCCAGATAAAACAATAGACAGCAATTTGGTAAAAAAAAAAATAAATAAAATAAAAACATGGAGAATAATGCAAACTAATGAATTGACAAAAGCTACAAATAAAATATGAAAAAATCCAAGGTTAACATGCCCTGAATGAATTGAGTTTGCATTATTTTACAGTTTGTTCCTTCTTTTGACAGGTGCATAGTAATTATAATTTAATTTTCCAGCATCAGTAAAATCATTACCTGAGCTAACATCAAACTTCACAGTGCTCATTTTCATAAGCAACTTTATTTATTTAGTATTTATGTTAAGCAGCCTATGTAATTATGAAACACTGCAGTATGCAGGCGTTGTTGTTGTTTTTTTCAACACTTCTAGGTCTGTTGAGTGACAAGTGAAGTTCACAACTAGTGTACTTGTTGTTCTACTTGTTGCACCATTTTAGCACAATTGTAATGTAGAACAAAACATCATATTTATAAATTGTGCCTGAAAACGTGCTCTTTTTTAATGTTATTTTTTTATGTTATTTTTGTCAAACACAGGGAAACTGAATTTATCTATGTACCTGAATGCAACACAAAATGAACCAACATCTGTGATAAATATTTGCATTTAAATAATTAATAATCAGTTGAGTGTGAGATGAATAAATGAATGAGTTCATTTATTCTGTTTATAGATGAGGACTTCCCTTCATCATCAACATACACCCAAAAATGTGGCGTAGGCTCTTTTCCACGCTCATGTTCTCATGTACAAAGAGCAGACGTAGAAAGTATTTGGTTATTGTACTTAAGTAGATTTTTTACGTATCTGTACTTTGCTTGAGTATTTCTTTTTCTGCCAAATTTTTTATTTTACTCCCTACATTTTTGCATAAATATCTGTACTTTATACTCCTTACATTCTCATAATAGAGTCATTACTTTTTCAAACAAAACAGATGTGACTGTATGAAAATACGTCACTTCAGCTTCAGAGGGAAAATCAGTGACTTTATATGTTATAGATATATTACTATTACCTCATAATTTTGAAATTTTATCTCATAATTTTGACTTTTTATCTCATAATTTTGACTTTTTATCTAATAATTTTGACATTTTATCTCACAATTTTTACTTTTAATGTCACAATTTTAACATTTTATCTTAAAATTATGCATTTTTTAATCTCATATTTATAAAAATTTTTAAAATCTCATGATCTCAATTGTGACTTTTTTTTTTTCATTTTTCCAAAATTTCCTGTCCATACCCACAAAACTGAGTAATCTGAACAATTCTAACACAGTAACTCACTTTTCAAGGGTTTAATTTTGATACTTTTGATACTTTTCAGATTTTTCCTGGATAAATAAATATTATCTTTTTAAATTTTTCTTTTAAAGAAATTGTACTTTGTTACTTTTACTTCAGTGGAGGAGTTGAATAAGTGCTTCTACTTTTACCAGAGTATTTTATTAGTAGCTGTACTTCTATTTAAGTACAGAATGTGAGTACTTTTAACACCTCTGACAAAGAGTGGAGTGACCGTGGAAATGTGTGCTGTTTCACACCAACTCCATCGCTGGTGTACGCACATTTCTAGTGCTTTGGAAGCTTTGGTAAACTTAGAGGTGATATGGGGAAAGTGTTAATAATGTGAAAAAGTTAATTCCTCCAGTGATGTGCACATCAGAGATACACTGACACACCATCCTACCCCTCAGAGGGCTTTTCTAATTTATGTCTGTGGCTCCACTGCTGTTCTGCACTGCATTAGACAGTGAAAAGACACTGCAGACGGAGACAAATGGTGGGTGTAAAGGGAGCTCTACCAACTAGTTGTGCTTTTTAGCTTCAGGTACACCACTTTCAGTCAGACACACTCCAATTTATCAAAAAAAAAGGGGAAAAAAAGAGAAAGGATTCCATGGTACTCATAAATCGAACTCTTTTATTCCCAAAGGAAACTGACAATATTTTACAACAGCCCTGTTGTTTATATAAAAAAAATAATGAATGAAAAAATGGCTTCAAACCTCAACTAGAAACTAGAAAAGTACTCAAGCAAGTGCAGACTCGGCCAAAGCATATTACCCCCCCCCCTTCACTTCTGTGACCAGGGTTCTGCCCCGACCAACCCAATGAATGTGACACATTACAAACAGATACAACATTCCTTGTTGGAGTAAAAACTAAACACAGTATAAAAAAAAAATATGTGTTTTTTTGTTCTACCTGTGGCGAATTACCTAAACAGATGAAGGTGTGTGTACAGGAAACCAAAGGAACATAGAAAATGAAGATAGAAAATAAAATATTAAACCATTTACCAACTATTTCAATCTTAACATAAAGAATACAAATCTAATGGAGCTAAAATGACAACATTTTTAAGAAAGAACTGATTTTGATGTGATTTTGGTCTTTATAATTGAAGTGCTGAGTATAGTTACACTTAATATTTTGACCTGACAATATAGGGACCACATGTACAGACCCTTACAATGTTAACCAGTTAGTTTATTTGGCATGTTAGTGCCTTCAAAGCATTCCCCAGGGACTTTTACTGATGAGAGAATTAACCAATCCATTCATGCTAATGCTATTACATGGTAGTTCGCGGTTGTCATTTAAACACATCTAAAGCATATTTCCACTTAATATTTTGACCTGACATTGTAGGGACCATATGTACAGACCCTTATAATGTGAGTCAGCTGGTTTGTTTGACATGTTAGTGTCTTTAAAGAGTTCACCATAGACTTTTACTGACGAGAGAATTAGCCGATTCATTCATTCTAATACTATCAGGGTGATGGTCTATCTGAAGCTTCGAAGGTGACAGCAGTGAAATCTCGGGGGATAATATTTCACAAGAGTTATGATGCTCCTGCCTAGAACAACTGTCAATGGAAACACGTTCAAAGTGCGAATATACTTCAATAATTTTAGGAATATCGCTATTGTTTTGCGAAAAACTGTAATGGAAACGGCAGCTAGTGATTAATGTTTCAGGCTTTACAGGGTTAATTTAATAACTGTTAGGATTGGCAGGTTCTGTGTTCAGCTACTACTACTGTAAAAAGAAAGTGAAAAACAGTCCGATCAGTGTTCTTTTCTATGGATTTGCTCCAAATTTTAGGTTCAATGTGTAATGTTATATCAAACGGTCAAATTACACACAAGAAATATCCCCTCATCCGGCTCTGTGGTGGCCATAAAATTGTGAAAGCTCCAGGTTAAAGGCAACATTTGATTGGTTTTTAATGTGCTTTTTATTGAAGGGTTTATTAACTCTGGTCCAGTCCAAACACAGCTGGTGAAAACATCTCACACTGAAATAAAGCTGAAGAACAAGGGATGAAATTCAAAGATTCAGTAAACCCCATTCACAGCCAATAACAGTGTAAAAATAAACACTTTGAAGTCATTTCTATTACGTAATGAATGTTAATACATACAGTTGTGCTGAAAAATTAATGTCAAAGATGTGAAATGCATAAACGCACTAATTACTACCTTAGCAGGAGGACTATTTCATTTATGACAAATTAATGCTAACATAAGCTAATGCACATATTACAATTATAATTACTGGTAAACTTTATGATATAAACAAAGCTACAACAAAGATGCTAGTGAGGGAGAAACATCTGTTTGATATAGTTAGGAGGAAAAAAAATAGCCAATACATCAGTAGCTGAACTGATGTTGGAAAAACACAAAGAGCAAAGAGGATATAGATTCACGGTGGCCATTCCCTTAATTACACAAAGGTTAAAGGAGCGGTATAAAAGAATTATGTTCCCAGTAATGAAATGACCCTGAATGTCAACAGACATTAAGGTCATATTCACACTTAAAGGTCAGTTTCTTGATTCGAATCCAAGACAATTTGATACATTTGTTTGGATTATTCTATGGCCCTCTAGAACGTTGCGACAGCTCCCATTCACTTTGAATGGACGTTCCCAGTGTTCTGCAGGTGGATTTTTTTCAATAACTGCCCGCTGCGCCATTAACGCCCGCTGCCAATGGCAACGAGTTTCGTCACTTCAGATTCATGGTACCATATCACTCCGCAGGTAGTTCGGGCACTTTGAAAGTAAATATTTGCTACGTTGTAACGGTTATTTTATCCAATCTGTTAGAGTAGTAGAAGTAATAAGCTGTAATAATAAGCGGGATAATGTATTGCCCACGCGTGACTATCGAAAAATATTTCCTGACGGGGCTGAACAACACCCCAGCTATAGTTGATTTAATTGTTAGCACAAAAATCTTCTGAAATAAACAACTTTTGATTATATTTTCACACACTCAGTTTTTATGTCGCACTTTAACAAATGTGTGATGTTAATTCTACAGTCGTTTTGCTTCTTAAATATATTTTTTAAAGTAATAAAGAAGTAAACGTGTAATAATTTAAGATTTTAAATATGTAGAATAACAGGTGGTTGTGGTTCAGTTGGTAGACAGGGTCATCCAAGAACTAAAGGTTGGCAGTTTGAATCCTAGCTCTGACTTTTCACATGTCGAAGTGACCCTAAATGTCTCGCAGTTTAGTCTTAGTGGATTTAAAAAACACTGCAGGTCTGAGTAAGGTGCAGCCCATTTACTGTTTACATTCAATGTTAAATCTACATGGTTTAAATGTTAAAACTACATTTTTTAAAATGGAAATGGTCTGTACTTATATAGTTCTTTTCAACTTTCATGGTGCTCAAAGTGCTTTACATGAGCCTCATTCACACACACACACTCACACACCAGTAGGTTTCTAAGGTTATCTAAATGTTAAAACTACATGTTAAAAATGTTAAATGTACTTATACTGTAAATAGGGCTGTGTTCCAATTCACGCACTCCCCGTAGTGCACTTCCTTTCATACACTATGAACACTACACACTACATGGATAGTGTACGAATTTTTAACGAACAGTGTAGTTCCGAATTAAACACTCTTCGTCCGCACTTACCAGAAATGATGATGGCGCTGTCAAAATATCTCGATCGCCCGCCAAAATACTGACCAGCTTTGAAAAAAAAAAAAGGACACCGGCATTTTGCTCCTTTTGTTTTTTATAAGCCCTTTCCTCCAGAAGGCATGTACCGCCGGTATCACCGTCTCCACTTCTGCCAGTGTTTCAGCCACCATGTTTTCAAATCTTTCAAGAGTGGTGGTGGCCCCTCCTCTTCCGTTACGTATCAAAAATGGCATCCAGTGAGTGCGAGAAGTGTCCATTGCTCCACGCTTCGAATTTTGACAGTTAGAAGTGCACCATCTGGGTACTTACGGCGCACTTCGTTTGCTACTATTGCGATTGGAACAGCACTATACCCTCAACTGAAGCGTCTGAAGTGCACAAGTACGTGATTTGGAACACAAACTATGTCTTACAGTTTGATCTGTTTTTACAGGATTGTTCTGGCAACCACACCTGCCAAATTTTTGCAGCAAAAATTTGGCAGGTGTATTCCATTTCCATTCCATTTCCATTTCTCCCTAACTTTAATACACTGATAGCCTAACCGTTCGATCCCTATTCATTACATGTATAGGTCTAGTAGTGTTTCATAGTCAGGGGAGGCGGGGCTAAAAGGTTGTCTTTTAAATCCCACTGTATGCAATAGGACGGTACTTCAACCAATCAATGTAATTTTTAGGATGACCGAGTTAGACGCCGGAAATAATAATAATAATAATAATAATAATATTTCAATAATAGTAACAAAGACCTTTTCAAAAAAAAATTGTATTCAGAACAAATCTTTATTTCCATCTGAGACATAGGTGAGAAGACCATCACTCTTTGCTCTGTGTGAAGAACTGGGTTTAATAAGCTCATTAAAAAGCTCATTAACTGCGTGTGTTCTGCCACTCCAAAGCGAAATCAATTGATTTGGCCTCCTCCTCCTGCTTTCCATAGCATAACAATTAGACAGTTGGGTCATTGCTAAAAGGTCACAAGTCTGATTCGTGCAAAGGCTGAGGTGACAGCAAGTATCTGCACGCTGACCTCACCACTAAAATTAACTCTTGATTCACATGACGTGTCGACTCTTCAAAGGTTTCCTTACCTTATGCATTCAAATCAGATTTGATTTGATTTTTAAGAGCCTCATGTATATGCAGGCAAACTATGATGCACACTTTTATTTTGTAATTTTGAAATGTTTTTATTGATTAATTTTATTTAATTATTTCAGCTACAAGCAGGATGATAGTGAAACATATGTTCTGTGTCAACCACTAATCTGTTTGACCATTAGTGTTGACACCACACAGCTGTTATAACGTCCTGAGTATTTTTTTTTTATATATATATATATATATTACAACATATATCGCAGGGTTAAAAAAAAAAGTTAAATCACAATGTCAGTTTTTTCTAATATCGTGCAGCACTAATTTCCACTGTGGCTGTTTCCATTTCGTCATTACTGGCAGTTGTCAAACAAGTTTATGGGTTCATTAACTGCATCACTGGAGTCACTACACTGTCATTCACAGTTATACTTCTTCCTCATTTTGTCTCATTTTAGTTCAGGGGCCACATTCAGCCAAATTTGATCAGAAGTGGGCCAGACAAAGAAAATAAAAACATAAAAATGTATGAATAATAATCAACCCCAAACCGTTGTCTATGTTTTAGAGCAAAAAGTAAATTTAACTTGTAAAAATGTTGAAATCTAAATGTGAACAACATGAACAAACTGAAATAAATGTATAATTTTAACATTATTAGGCTTTAGTTTGTCATTTACATGTGTATATTATAGTTTACAAATACACAAAACGCTTAGTAATAGGTAGAATATTATTAAAATTGTACCTATAATTAAGATATTTCAAGTTGTTCATATTTGTTCCAATTCTACAGATTGTTTGTGAAATTATACTTTGTTTTAGTGAAACTACATGAAAACATTTACAAAGAGAAAACGTTTGACTAGGTTATTTTATGACAGTGAATTGGTCTGAATATGGAACCTCATCTAAAATGATTAATATATATTACTGTCATTTTTACATTTCACAAATTCATCCAAAGGGCCAGACTGGACCCTCTGGAGGGCCAGATTTGGCCCCTGGGCCACACGTTTGACATCTGTGGCTTAGTTTTTTGTCCCAGTTTTGTCTAGTGTCTGCTTTTAAAGTAGGTGGAAACATTTTTCCTGATTCAGCGAAATACTTATTTGAAATACTTCATATAATGTACATTTATAGTGCAACACACTATTTAATTCCAGTTATTCAATTATTTTGTGTAAATGCTAATTATTTATTTATTTTTTTTAAATTTTTAATTTTTTTTTTTTAATTTTAATGGAGAAAACTATTTCCCATGAAGTGAAAATAAAATATATTTACTTTTACTCATGAAATGAATTCTGAAAATGTGATTTATTCTGATAAAGTGTAACTGCAGCTCAGTGTGTGATCATTGTGCCTGGTCAAAAATGATTACTGAATAAAAAGAGGAATGTGTGTGGGGGGGGGGAAACAGTGTATGAAAAAATAAAACTCACTAAATGTTTCAATATTTTATTCATTGATTTGACTCAAATTCTCGCCATATATTCTTGAGACCAAGGAAAGTGAACGTTTTTGCATTAAACAATGGTCTTGTTTATTTATTTATTTATTTATTTATTTATTACTTCTTATTTTTGTCTATTTTTAATGGACAAACTGTAAAAATGTGAAACTGTGAAGGATTAAAAAAAAGCATAACTGTGTCTCAGGAGGTTAATGTGAATAAACTGAAAAAACTGGGTACTTTTTATATCCAAAAATATATATACTTAAATATTTTACTCCAATATGTTTTTATATTATTGCTTTCATATGCATATGACACCGCCCAGGTCTATCAGACAATTCAGCATCAAAGACAAAGTTCAATACTGTAGTTTGTTGTGAGTAACAGACTCAAGTGTTGATTCTTCATCATCATAGTAACTATTTAACTCATCAATGGTGCGATAAATTCTATAAGACAGGGCGGGTCATAAGCTACAGATCCATAAACATCACCAGACCTGTGATAGTTATTGGATGATTTATGAATTTCTCCTTTACAACCAGGGAAAACACTTTGACTATTCATTAACCCGTGAGAAAAACTTTACTCCCATTTGTAGTCTCTGTGGTCACATGACCTGGGGAGTGTTGGGCTCCAGTGTTTATAAGCGGCTTTGTAGAAGCAGGTAAGGTAGACTGAGCTGAGCAGCTGCTGAGAACGTCCATAAGAAGAGCAAAACACCCTGACACCACCTGCTATAAACATGAAGACCACACTCGCCGCCATCGCTCTGGTTGTCCTGGCTCTGGGCTGGACCTCTGAGGCTATCCAAGTCGAGGTACGTTCTGTAAACACGATGGGACTAATGCTTTTATAGACGATGCCACTGGCACTAATGAGTCATGTACATACAGTAGCACAGAGGAAACCCCACCCACACTGTCTACTTTCTATGAAGAACAAATACTCTCATACATTGGTACACTGTAAACCTGAATAAGTCAAAAACATTTAAGGCAATCGATTGCTTCAATTATTTTAAGTTGATGAAAGTTAAAAAAAGAAGTTCCCAGAACTTAAAATGTAGATGCTTATTAAAGTATACTTAAATTAAAACATTACTTATTAACTTAGTATTCTAAGGTTCTGTCAGTCCTACTGGGAGACTAAGACAGGGTTCAGTGTCTTTGTCCAAGGACACTTGGACATGTGGACAGACAGAGCTGGGACCTTCAGTTATTGAACGACCTGCTCTACCAACTGAACCACAGCCACTGAATGATATTAGTGTGTTTTGTGATTGTAATTTTTTTGGTGTGATAGATATTGGTGGTTATTTGGAGTGTTTCTGGAATTATATTTCATCATCTACTACATCAGTTAAATGTATTTTTTTTAATCATCCTTATTTGAAACAATAGAAATAACATAATATCATTCTCATCATTTCATGACTTAATTCCACTCAGTTGTACCTCATCTATGTTTTAAGTTATGTTCACTTATATCCACAATAGTTCCCTTTAATAAAATAAAAAAAATATTAGTTGGAAGTACTTAACCCTTACTTTGGCAGTTCCACAGTAAAAATACAAATAATAATAATAATGATAATAAAATAAGCAACAACATGAACAAAAACAGCCCAAGTCATCAATAAAAATGAACAAAAAATTAATAATATAATAAGTAACATGAACGTTAGACACAAATGGAACCAAAAATTAAAAAAACTAAATGTAGAATAATAAACAAAATAAGCAACGAAATGAAAGAAGATGAATATTTATAAAATAACAGATAGTATGAGACAATTTGAATGATAATTAAGTAAAAAAATTTCTGAATATTTACACTTAATAATTCATTCAAAACGCATCAACGCTGATGCATCAGGGGTTAAAGCAGTGGTGTCAAACTCATTTTAGTTCAGTTCTACATTCAGCCCAGTATGATCTGATCTATGATCAAGAGCCAAATTACATTATGATAATGTTTACATCTATAATGTTTCCCTCAATATGTGAAAAACACTTGACACGTGTTAAGAAAAACAAGTGCAATTTTAACTATTTTCTGCCTCAGTTGATCAGTTTGTCATTTGCACATGTGCAGAACAAGTGACATTTCAATTACAAATAAACAAAAAGTTTATTAAGAGGCAATATACATGAACTTCTCTTCAGATATTTCCACAGGTTCATATTTGTTCAGGTATTTATTGAGGTTTTTGTAAAAGGATAGTTTGTTAATAAATATTTTCATATAATAAATAATAATAAATTATCATTCATTCATTCATTATCTGAACCCGCTTTATCCTCACTAGGGTCGCGGGGGTCAGTGGGGGCCTAATCCAGCTACAATGGGTGAAGGCGGGGTACACCCTGTATGAGACGCCAGTTCATCTCAGGGCTGAACATATATAGACAAACAATCACTCTCACATTCACACCTATGGCCAATTTTAGATTAACCAATTAACTTATCAGTGCATGTGTTTGGATGGTGGGAGGAAAACCCACATGGACACGGGGAGGACATGCAAATTCCACACAGAAAGGTCTGGTGTGGGATTCGAACCGTGCCACCCAATAATAAATTAATAAATGATAATTTATAGGTAATAATGATCATATTTTACTGCTCCGACCCATATGAGATCTAATTATTCTGTATGTAGAACCTGAATTAAAATTATTTTTACACCGTTAATATCAGATTTGGCCCCCAGACCTTATGTTTCACACCTATGGGTTAAAGGGATGAAAAGAACAAAATGTTACAACTTAATGTATTTGAGTCAGTAGAACTATTTCTGAAACTTTGAGTGTTCACAACTTAAAGGTGTCACTCCATGGTTATTTCATTAATATTACTGTGTTCTCCATTGTTATTGAATACATTGTGTGTTGGTTTTATTTAAAAAAGCTTTGTTTCCAGCTGTTTTAGCAGGGGGAAAAAAATGCATGATGAGGCGTCTTTAATTGGCTCAGAATGCGTGAAGGAACACTCCCTCCTCCCCTCTCACTCTATGTATGTGTTTACCTTTACCAGAGTAGCATCCAGCTAGATTTTGTGCTGTTGCTTGTTCTGAGAACATGCAGGGGAAAAAAACGGGGCTTCATTTCCACACAGATCCACTACTTTTTTCAAGTTTTTGCAGCAGCTACTGTGGAGCTGTCTTCTCTTGTAGATGCTAATGCTACTTCATATTTGCTAGCGGGGATGGGCTTAACCCCACGCTAAAGTCCCTCTGACGTCAGATGGACCGGCTTTTTCTGGGTCCCTCGTTCCTCTTGTTGTTTTCTGTGAATGCAGTATGCAGCCAGTGGAGGCGATGAACCACTGTCAAAGGAGCATGTGTTGGTAACTAGGGGTGACCCATCAGATTCCAAAAGGAGCGTGGAAAAGTGGTTTTCAGCGGAATGGCACTTTTAAAAAATTTAATCATTCTGAACCAGCTCGCTCACAGCAGTCTTCTTAAATACCAACATCTGTGTTCTCTTCCAGGAGGGTGGACTGTCTTTCTCTCTGGAGGCGGTGAAGAGACTCCAGGAGTTGACAGACAACAGGTTTCAAACCGCACAACAAAACCCACGCCTCAGGGCAAGTACGGTGTCCGTCTGCGCCGACCCCATGCTCCCACAGGAGTTCCTTCCACTCTGCAGACAGCGAGGAGCATCTGCATCTCTGACCAGACTTGGTGAGTATGATATGGATTTAAAAAGGTCAATATCCATGTCATAAATAATTCAGTTCAGCTCAATGTTATTTACTCAAAATCATCAAACCTTCAAACAAAATTGTCAACAATTTAGAAAATATTTCTGCAAGGAGTGGAAAAAACTAAAACTTGTAAAGTCTCACCCTTTTTTTTTTTTTTTTTTTACAAACTAATGAATTCTATGCTTTAACACCCTTTTTTTTAATCCATTTACTATTTATTTCTATTTAACACAAAGCATCCACAACGATTTATATAAACATATTTTTGTAAGTCATCTCACACAATCTGATTTGTATAATTACCTCTAAGTATATTTATATTCACTTTAAATTAACTACAAATGCAATATGTAATGAATATGATAATATCTACTATTCATGATAGTTTATTTTAATTGATTACAATAATATCTATTTTAAGAAATTTTTACTTATTCAGATAATGTTCTGTTTTTTATTATTATACTAGTTTTATACATCCTTTTAAATGCACAAATTTAAGAAGGCTTTTATAGATTTTGATCCAGATTATTCCATAGATGTACCTCACTAACAGAGATACTGTGCACTGGCTTTGTGAGTTTGTTCTACACTTAAATTCCCCTTAAGTTATCATCACTTTCCCTGGCCTGGAACATCTCCTGTAAACTTCAGGGGGTCATCAGCTTTATACATTATAATAAGTATATTAAGGTCCACAATATCATGTAGTTTTAGAGCATTTAGTTTTATAAATAGGGAATTTGTTGGTACCAAGTACTGTGTTTGAGTAACAATTCTTATAGCCTTCTTTTGAAATAAAAATATAGATTTAATATTTGATGTTTAATTATTGCACCAATACTGCACAGTATGAAGTATAGGTGAAATAGCATCAGTGTATTAGACCCACATGTGATTTTTTTTTTTTTATGTGACAAGATTAAAGTAGAAATTTCAACTTTAATCTCATCATATCAAAAATATTTTTTCTTCACATGTGGCCCTAATACCCCATCGTAAATTTAATATAGTTGATGGAAAAAGATTTTACAAAAAGACTAACTACACTAGGGCTGCACAATTTTGGGAAAAAAATGACATTGCTATTTTTTTAACCCTGCGATATATATTGCGATATGAAAAAATACTCAGGAGTATATAACAGCTGTGTGGTGCAGAATAAAAATAAATTGCAGGACTTGTAATGTGACTACTGCGCACACGTACATTGCAATGGCGATGCTCAAACAATATATTATATATATCTAGACTCCACCCATTGTGCTTACACTGTAATTTTATACTGTACTATCTGCAATATATATATATATATATATATATATATATATATATATATATATATATATATATATATATATATATATATATATATATATATATATATATATATATATATATATATATATATATATATTGATGTGCACGGCTACTTTTTATTCTATTTTAAATATTTATTCACATATATCTTGTGTTATTTGTTCCTTTTTATTGTGTGCCTTAAGATAAGAAATGTCATTGTGCTTGCATAATGACAATAAAGATTCTTGAATATTGGTTCTGATTCTGTTTCTTGTTTCTGTAGCGATGGTTCCCATGGACATCTGTGAGATCTGCGCCTTTGCCGCCTGTTCTGGCTGCTAAACTAACCCAGGAAGCTATGAACATCTTGCCCGCTTAAGACTTGTGATTAATTTCATCCCTCCTAAATACTATTTCAGGGAATTTCTATAATTATGTCCTGAAATAATGAGCAGTAAAAATGAATTCCCTGAATGTGGAGACTCTTCTTTACACTCACGAAGTATCATTTTTAAGTCAAAGACCCAGACCAAGGCCCAAAAAGGAAACATTGTCTGCCAAAGCAAATTTAGTTTTATTTTTCTTTTCTGAAGTTGTTACTCATATTTATAACTCATGTTTCTGTTGACAGTTGATCACATATTGGGATATAAAATATTTGTTACATATTCTATCTTAGCAAGCTTTGTATACGTATGTAAAAATGCCTCTTTTTTCATGTTTCTTCTTTTTTATTTACATGGTTTTGAATAAAAGCGTTCACTATTAGAAAACATGTTTCTTTCTGTCAAATCTATTCATGTTATATATTCATGTTGACAAAAAAGATGAAAAGATTATAAGAAAAGGTCTTTTTCAATGAGTTAAAACCCACTATTGGACAGAAAAAACCCTCCTAATTATGATTATGATTCAAATTATTACTCAATTCAAGTTTATTCGTTGAGCACATTTTAAAACTCCTGTTTACCAAAGTACTTTCCAGAAGTAGATAAATGAAAATCAGTAAATCGTAAGACATACGATACGATACACACACACATACCTTTAGATGTAATTTTTTTACATTTTAATTTAAATGTTCTTTTGTCATCTGATTTTATGGTGTATGTCTCAATATGTCCCAGATGTCTCACTTGTCTGATTTTGTATTTACTTGAAAAAAGAAATCAATTAGGTGGGGGAAAAAAAGTGTACAAAAAGTTTCCTTATTAGTATCATTGACAAAGTATTTACTCATATGCTTATTAAACAAAACAAACAAAACCACCAAATAAATGTGTGCTAGGACAACTGTGTCTTTTACCAAATCTACTGCCAGGTTTAGCAACGCATATGAGCCATAAATATAAGTTAATGACAGGTCTAAACAGAGGCTCAGATCGTCCAGTAGCCTCTAGTATTTATTAACCCTTTAACCCGTGATGTTTCTGTGGTGCTCATTCTGAATGCATCCTTCCCATTATTTCTAGAAGAATTTCACATAATTTATAGTTAATTAATATGAGGAAAGAAGGTTTTAGTTCGAACATTTTTATTTATTTACATTAAATTAAATCTACATTACATTTGACACTGAAGGTTACAGTTTGAGCGGCTGATGACGTCATCATGGTGCGCGAGCGAATCTCACTGAAGGAAGAAAAAGGAAAACATGCACGAGCCGTAAAAAAGAGAGAGCTGTACTGTTCATGTAAACTCCAAATGAACTGAAAGTAAAGTTGCATGAAAAGAAGACCAGAGACGTGTCTTTTCTTTTTTGAGGGTGCAACACATGATTTATTGTAAGTATGTCTAAAAATGTAATCATTGGCTCAATACGAAACAATTGAAGCATTCTTTCCATGGGCATCTGAGCATGCTCAGTGCACTACAGCCAGTTAATAGAGCAGTTAGTGAGACCAACCTGCTAGTGATGCGCGGTTAGGGGGTTTTACAGAAACCCGCCCCGCCCAAACCCAAGACGTAGCTCGGCCCGCCCCGCCCAACCCGCATGATGTCACGTATCGATAAACCCAACCCGCCCGCTATCAACCCGTGAGCTTAAATTTGGCTCTAAACTCACATAGTACATTCGCAGCATCTTTACCTTGTGCTTGTACATAAAATAGACTCCACCCACATCATCACTCTATAAAGCGAACACATACAACGTTTCCGTACAACCTTCGCATCGCCTGTTTTAATCTTTTCCCTGATCAAGTCCGACATTTTCACTCTTCAGGGTGTTCAGGGAGATTTGGCGCTAATAACAAATAACAAAAAGTTGGGATAAAAAAGCATTCAAAACAGGAACTGACGGGCTTGCACATGCGCGAGCCGAGCACGCACGCACGCACACACACGCACACACACACTTCAGCGGGTATTGATCGTCCCTGACCCGCCCCACCCGCATCCGCAATATGTATTAATACTGCGACCCACCCCGCCCGACTCGCGGGTCATAGGAGAATTAAGTGTACGAGTAATTGGAAGGAGAGGAGAGACGAGGATGCTACTGTAGGTTAGCGGGGCTCCTTTCCGTTTCATAACACGGCTGTGGAGACTGCTCCATGCACGCACACACAGTCTCTCTCATCTTCCTCTCTATCCTCCCTCATCGGTCTTAACATGGTCTGTAAAGATATGAAGGTAACCCTTTCCTGTTGATGGCAATGCAAAGGATGTGAAAATAACGTGGCTGTTACCCATTCATTCTGACTGGAGCGTGCCGCCTCTCGTGGAATGAAACTGCCGATGTCAATTGAGTTGTCTTTCATCATCATATTTTTTATATGTCGTTGATTATTCTTACTGAGGTTATTTTAAGTTGAAATATTGTATACCTTCAGTCTATCCATATTGTGCCATTTTTGGGAATGTCGTATGGAAAAATGCGGGTATTGATCGTCCCTGACCCGCCCCACCCGCATCCGCAATATATATTAAATACTGCGACCCAACCCGATGCGGGTAGCCCGCGCATCACTACAACCTGCTATGAACAGTTGGGCTTTTTTAACACAATTCTCCTTCTTGTTTTTATTGTTATGTGTTGGGGGTTTTTTGTACGGTTAGGGTGATTTCTCTTTATTTCTTTCCTGTGTTTTTACAAAGAAAAAAACCCAAAACAGTTTTCCTGCACCGAAATTGAAATCCTTGTTCAGTGTGTTCCAGTTCACAGGTCATGTTTGAAAAAGAAACAAAAGCACATACTCACAACAGCTTGTGTGACCCTTCTACAGATGTAAGTTGACAGCAGCACCTTTCACTGGAAAAAAAAACTTAAACCATCATATACTCAAAGGTGACACAAATACCTGTATGCATTTTGATTATATGTTTGATATATTCTGTCTATCTTTATGTTGGGCTCAGAAATGTTTGACTATTGCTCAATATTCTTAATTATTTACATTTACAAAATAAAAAATGAATGTATTTTTCTGATTTGGTACATCTACCTCATTAGATCCACCATTAGTGTACAGTAACACTGGACCTTTACCTGCCCTGAAACCTGGAACATGCTGTACTCACAGTCTACATGCCTGATGGGATCCAATTATTGGGCTTGTACAGTGGGAGACGTAACATATATGTATGCATTTATACAATAACTGGTACAGTATGTCAATATCATTAAGACGAGGATACATGGTATATTTTTGCCTTAATAGGAAAATGAATGTGATTTCATGTGAATTTATCCAACCCCCACACTGCATCATGAACCTCTGTTTAAAATACCAGTCATGTCCACAGTACCAGGCATCATCCTAACCCCCCACTCCAAATACTTTTTTTCAAAACTGTTGGTTTGGTTTGGTTTAATTTGGTTTGGAGTTTAGCACCTAGAGCTATGTTGTAAATTTTATGAATGTCTTCTAAGTAAGTAAATCTAAATTGTTCAAACCATGGATTGCATTGAAATTGTAAAGTTCCAAAAATATAATTTATAACATGGATTCAAACTAGCTGATTTAGTTAATGACAAATTATAAATATACATACATATACATATATATATATATATATATATATATATATAATTAGTATTTTTATTTTGTTATCTATAGTTACAGGTCATTAAAAAATATTTTTAATGATATTCGGGTTGCGGTCGGTCCACTTCTTCACGCACTCGACCGAACCCATGTTCATACGAGTCGTCTTCAGCAATGATCTCATGTTCTCAAAACAAGAAGGACTAGTAGACAAGTGGAAGCATGTGTAGAGTGGTCTTCATCTGGCCTTCTTCACTTCACTGCCTGCGGTGGGTCACTTTTTTGGGGAGATGCACGCAAGTCTCTGCTACGGGGGGTGGGGGGACGTCACAGATGACTTGGCTAAATCCAGTTTTAAGGTCTCTGCATGCTCTTGAGGCAAAGTGTTGCAGTTAATTTGTCACAGATATTTGTAATTTATTCCAGTGGAGGGAGTACATGGCATGCGCTATTCATAAAGAGCGTTGTGTGTGCGTTGTCAGTAAGCACCCGGGAGACAAGGTTTTTAACGCTCTCAATGAGTGAGTGAGTGAGTGAGTGAGTGAGTGAGTGAGTGAGTGAGTGAGTGAGTGAGTGAGTGAGTGAGTGAGTGAGTGAGTGAGTGAGTGAGACAAATGAATCTACATTCAGTTTCTAAAGTTACATATTATTGTCCTTGATAATTTGATAAATTAAAACTTTTTAAAAACTTGACGAGCTACGCAATTCCATTCATCCTTCACTTGCTCTTTCAACCACAAACAAGCCTCTTAAATTACAATTCCCATCTCATAACTTAAAATTTCTTTGTATATAAGCTTTTGTTCTTAGGTGGTTAGCTCATGTTTTTTAATATGATGGTGTGTTATTCCACATATATGGTGGTTTATATACATGTATGCAATGGATTAGTAAATATTCTACTAGAAAGAACCTGTAAAGTGAATGGATCATAATGTGCAGACAGTGTTTTGAAGTAGATCTGAGACCAATATTCCTTTGGACTAAAATATATTCTATTATTAATTCTAATAATTTCACATCTTGACCCCAGACTTATCTTGGAAACTTGAGCCAACCAGCATTTAAGACTTGAGTTTTCTTTATCAGTAACAGACATGTGGTAATAAACATCGAATTCCCGTCAAGATTTAACACAAATGTTTGGGGTTTTTAATGTTCCAGTGATGGTGTATTAAATCGTCAAAGTACATCTTCAAAACTTTAATTAACTCCTATGTGATGCAAACAGAACTAAACTACCACTCAAAGTAAATAATCCATACTAAATTTCCCAACAATAGAAGTTACATTATATTTTTTTTATTAACTTCTTCTGCTTTACCTCTATGTGCACAATGTACATACTACATGTACATCTATCTTTCTCACACTGACCATTTAGATTTATATGGTTTCCTGTCCTGGTTTATTTACACAGTTGCATACCAATTGCATACCATACCAAAAAAAACAATTCAACCTTCGTTCTTTGGATAATATTGTGTCTAAACATTTTCATTCCTTTTTTTAGAAAATGTGCTGGAATTTGAGCATTTTTAATCATAATTAATATCAAAGTAATATTAACACAATACAAAGTGAAAGAACTGAGGTGGTTGTGAAATTTAATTGTGATGTAAAAATGCTTCTCACATAAAAAGTCGTGTTAAGAATGAGGGTTAATTCAGTTGTATTCGCAGAAACAACATTTCATTTACACTTTTGTACGATGAAATCATGTTATTTTTAGACACATTTCTGTTTTTATCCTAATTTACATGCATCAGTAATTACCTTTGAATAAATATGGTGTACAATTATATTTTATCAAGAATACTCATTTCATTGTTAATACATGATATATTAACAGTAGGAATTCACACCATGAATTCACCTTTGATGTACCACAATGAACTAATGCTTAATTAATAGTAACTCATTATGATTCCTATAGTAATCCTTTCATGACTCCTGGTATATTAAACATTACTGCATACATAAGTCATATATTAATTCATCATAAATCAGACCATGATTCCAACATGCTTCCATCATTATTCATGTAACCTTATTGCAAAGTTTTACCTAGGGCTGGGCGATTTTCTCTTTTTAAAAAATCTCAGATTTTTTCCCAAAAAACTCGATTCAAGATTCACGATACGATTTTTTCCCACGTGGGCTAAATGAAAATGAAAACACTAGAAATGTGGTTTCTTTCGTCTTCTTTTTTTATTAAATAACATGTAAAACAAAAATACTTCTACAAATAACTGTAAATAATAAATCAGTTGTACAAAAGGTGCAACTGCAACCTAAGACTTAGTAAGTCGAGCCATATCCACCAGTTACAGGAAAAACAGTGCAAAAAAAATTGTGTAAAAGATATATTTTGTTGGAAAAAAGAAAGCTTAAAATATTTTAACAACTAAAACAATATACATTAATACTCATATTATATGAAAAACATTGCAAAAAACGTAGTAGTGCAAAAGTAAGATAAAAAGAAAACTAGTAACATTTTTACTTTGTAAGGACAAAATAAAACAAAACCTAATTATCAATCAAACTACTTCAATAAACCTGAACATGTTACCAATATTTTGGATATATAATGTTATTGCGTCTGTTATCGCTCCCCATCGTGCTCCATGTTCATCATAACGTGTGCCGCGAGAAAAGCTTTCAGTCAGTGTTTGTTGAACATTTTGAAGAAGTACTTGCAGCGCAAGTCTCTGGCTTTTCTAAGAGTTCTGCCCCCCCCCCATTGGATGCTTTCGCTTCAGGTGCGCTAACAGAGTGGTCGTACCGCTACCGTCAACAACAACAGTCTGAAGACACAGCTTCCAACGAGGCAGTAGCTGGGCTTCGTCAGACCCTAAAAACCCAAACCAATTCCACACAACTGAACCTTTAGCACCTTTTTAGGAGTCAGTGTGTCTCCCTCACTGGAGGGGGCCATATTGCTCCCTGTGCTGCAGAAGAAGGGGATCGTAGGCGGGGCCTGGGGTGAAACACTACGGAAAGCAGCCTGGTTCATGGTTTTCTTTTTGCGAGGAAAAACAGTGCGTGTGGAGGGGAATCAGATTGCACGATTTTCCTAAAATATGAATCGATTTTGTCATAAAACTCGATTTTAAATCTAAATCGATTTTTTGCCCAGCTCTAGTTTTACCCAATTATTTTATTCTTAATGGACAATGGTGTAAGATGTGATATGCTCCATAAGGACAGACGTTTTGTGATGTAGACTTGGAAATATTTGTAAAAACAGGTACACATACAATATTATTATAATTTTTTTTTTTTTTTTGCAATACATTTTTTATGGTTCCTTTATAACTCGTTTGAGTTGAGTGCAGTTACTAATACTGACCAATAGATGGTGCATGTTGCGCAATGACGGGGAATAGGGTATAGGTTGTTGCACTGGAGGAAGAACATTTAACACTAGTCTCGTCATCTGAACCTGCTTTAGGCTGGGTTTATAATTGACGCAAGCAACACGAACAACGAGCAAATGACGTGACGTTCCCCCTTTTCATATTTGTACACATCGACACTAGCACCATGGGCTGTTTGTCGACTGCAATTCACCACTCAGGCAGTAGGTGGTAGCAGAAACACCTATGACTTTTGCGGGTTGTCATTGGAAGTGACATCAGTCAAACTGACAACTGAAGAGGAGTCATTCTATTGCTACTTTTACATCGACAGCGGAAAAAAAAAAACTGCAGCACAAACAGCAGTGATATGTTCGCCCTTTGAACATCTGCAGAGACCTGGGTGGAGAGTTTGTTTCTCTGGTGTGTCCAATGTGAGACATAGATGACGAGAGACTTTTTTGTTACTGTGTAATTGTGATATTGTCTAATAACTTCACACAGCTTCTCTTCTTTTCCAGCCATTTTTGGAATATTTCTATGAATATAACAAATACATGAAAGAATGTACAATATTTGCAGTACCGCCCCCATAGACAACGCTAGGTTAGTTATGTGTGTATACAGTAGTTATGTGTGTATACAGTAGTTATGTGTGTATACAGTAGTTATGTGTGTATACAGTAGCTATGTGTGTATACAGTAGCTATGTGTGTATACAGTAGCTATGTGTGTATACAGTAGTTATGTGTGTATACAGTAGTTATGTGTGTATACAGTAGTTATGTGTGTATACAGTAGCTATGTGTGTATACAGTAGTTATGTGTGTATACAGTAGCTATGTGTGTATACAGTAGTTATGTGTGTATACAGTAGTTATGTGTGTATACAGTAGCTATGTGTGTATACAGTAGTTATGTGTGTATACAGTAGTTATGTGTGTATACAGTAGTTATGTGTGTATACAGTAGCTATGTGTGTATACAGTAGCTATGTGTGTATACAGTAGTTATGTGTGTATACAGTAGCTATGTGTGTATACAGTAGTTATGTGTGTATACAGTAGCTATGTGTGTATGTGCATATGCATAACAAAGCATCAACTATGTTCAAGCCTTTATCCTCACTAGGGTCACTGAGGGTCTAATCCAGCTAAAATTGGTGAAGGTGTGGTACACCCTGTATGAGTCTCCAGTTCATCTCAGGGCTGAACATATATAGACAAAAAATCCCACATTTAACACTCCTTTGTGTGAAGTAACAGTACGAAACGTGTGCGTTTTTCTATTCTCTGATCACAGGTTGGTAAATACAAATTTTTCTAAAGTTTAAATGTAGACTGTGTAAGTGTCAGAGATTGGGTTGTATGGAGCATGAGACCACAAACAGTTTCTGTGTCAAATTTGATAACATGCTTTAAGCTAACCTGCTAATGCTAGCGGTCAAGAGCATAAGGAATGCAGCAGAGGAAAGTCAGAATCCATTTGATTTTTCTTTTATTATTTAGAGATATGTAGGAAGTGTGGTTTCATATACAGTATGTTATTTCTTGGTTATTTTTTGTCACTGAATGTGTCGATTTTGAGTTTTCTAATACTGTAGAAGTGTGTGGAATGCATAGTGGTCAGTTTGGTGCCATTGTTGGAACAGTCCTGTGTGCTGGGTGTTGAAATAGTGCCTCAAATGATTCATTTAAATGTTAATTCATGGTTTATTGTTAAAAATTTTAATATTTGACCATTTAAAACTACATACAGTGCTTTTAAAACGGTTAAAAAGAGTAACTAATTGGATGATTTTTTTTTTTAATTATGACATTGTTATGAAATAATATTGTGTTTTGTATGAAATTATTAGAGAATAATACAAACTATGGACACTGAAAGAAATTAGTTAATGATTTGTGAAACTCCTTTATGAAGTAACATCACAAAATGTGTGTGTTTTTCTTTTTTCAGATTAATCATGATGATAAATTAATACATATTGACTCATTAATTTTCACAGCCCATGTCAGGATATTTTTATGTTGCAAAAAATATCTGAGCAACAAATGCCTGATTTCTGACATGAATATTTTTATTATGATATTTCAAATTGACAATCTGCAATCCTTTGACTTTAATTGTTCACATAATTAAAGGAATAGATGAGAGAAGGTACTGGGATATGTAAAATCAATAGAATTAAATCAACTTGTATTAGTGTTGAAGTGCATCCAACTTGTTTTTTAATAGTTCATATGCATCACCAAGACATTTTTATGTCCATTCCATCCTGCTTTCATCGTCAGAAGCTTCAAAACTGTACATACTTTGAAGAATTATTTTTTTCCATATTTTCTGAACTGAGAAAATGGTCTTTGTGATGTATTGGCTCATAAACCACTGGGATGACTCATGATATTCTCCTCTAAGATACAATAAAAATAGAGAATAATGGTTTACGTCATGCTGTCTCTGACGGCCAGTCTTATCTGTTTAGTGGCATACTGAGGAGGGAATATGATTAGAATGAGGTTGAATTACAATGAAATGAAACTGTAGCAGAATGAGGATTTTTATCTAGTGTGTGTACTAGGACATTAACGACTTCAGTTTTTTTCAAGTTGACTTATTTGTCACTAAAGTAGAAGTTGAGTTGACAGGTCATGATGACATCATCAGATTGTCAGCGGAGGAACAACACGGACACACGTCTGTCCAGCAATGAGCAACTTATATTAAAGTTCACTGTAACATAACAATGTCCACTGACAAGACACAAGCATCAGCATTTTAACCCCAACAAAACAAATGCTGACGTTAGCAAAGAGTTTTCTGTTAAATGTAACTGAACAACATCAGTAGGTGAACGTATGTCCACATTTGGTCTGGACCCACGGGTCTAAAACTGGACTGTCCACACGTCTGTCCCACATCCTCACTTTATATATTAAGTGAAAAAGTTTAAGACAGTGGCCGGCAAGACACACACCACACTGTCCACATCATGTTTGGGAAAAAAACAGCATGTTGTCTGCACTGCTGCTCACTCAGGTTAGCTAGCGGATGCTGCTTATATCACGCAGGTTAGCTAGCAAATGCTTCTTCAGATGGCTGTGTGTTTTTTTTTCATCTAAGGTGAAGTAAAAGAGAGTGACAGACACACATGCGATGTGTGTCTGTCACTGTCTTTTGTTTTGTTAGCCCACCACAACTGTCTGACCTGCAGAAGCCATTTTTATGAGAGAGCGAGAGAGAGGGAGAGAGGGGGGGGGGGGGTAATACGTGACTTGTCGACTCCTCCAAAGATAAGTTGACTTGTGCTCCGGAAGTCTACATGTCTGCTAAAGCCCTACTATATTGAAAAAATAGAAAAGTTACATCTGATGTCATAATTTTCAAACACTGCATCATGGCTGTTTAAACAACGTCCCCATGTGGCTCTGCTCCTTACGTAGGACCTCAACCTTATCAGACAGGTCTGTGACAAATACCTGTGGGAGAAAGTCCTGAGACGAGATTTATTATTTGACACCAAAGCAGCGGGTGTGTTAGTCTAAAGTCAACAGTGAAGCATTATAGTGCCGGGAAAAAAAACACCAGAGACAGATAAAGGTTTTAAACAAATGACCACAATAGTAGGTTATAAACTAAAAAGAAAAAAAATAAAAAAAGAGGATCTAAAGCACGTATCCTTTGTTTATCTTCACCTTCTCTCACTTTAAGTCACTTTATCCTGTCAGTTGGATTAAATGGTAAATCATTCACTAAACCAGTAGTTTCTAAACTTGATGATAGGAGTGTTGTTAAACTATTAAAACTTTCAAAAGTGAAATTGTTATGGTTTTTAAATGCTATATATTTGCATGTGCCAGTTTTTGTGGGGTGGTGCTTCAGCTTCACCCCCTTTCTCTTGTACAGGGTGATTGTCCTTTATACAAATAAAAATTCCAGACTTCTTCAAAACTGACACCCCCCCCCCCCCATCACTTTCACTTTATGTACATTTTCAACCCATGTGGAAACCACAAAAGTGCATGGATGTGACACTTTCCTCCAGAATCATTCTGGTCTCAACCAGTTTTTTTCAGAGGTGGTCAAAGTACTCCCATTCTGTATTTAAGTAGAAGTACAGCTACTTATGTGGAAAAAAGTAGAAGTACTAATTCAACTCCTTTACTGAAGTAAAAGTTAAAAAGTACAACTTATCTTCTTTGTAATGAAGTAAAAATGTAAAACTATTTTTTTTGTTTGCTATGAATGAAATAATATTTAAGGCGGAAAAAACTAAAATTTTTTTAAAAATATATAAAAAAATAAAGCCTTTAAAGGTGACTTACTGTGTAGATGAGTAGATGATGTGCTTTATTGGGTCATGGCACTCAGTTTGTACACAGGACATTTAGGAAACATTAAAAAGTCATAAAAATTACATAAAAAACATAATTATGAGATTACAAAAAACTAATTTGTGAGATTAAAAAGTAAAAATTATGAGATAATAAATGGATAATAATGAGATAAAAAAGGTTAAAATGATGAATAGTAAGTCAGAATTAGTAAGTCAGAAGACTTATTTTTCATACTGTCAGATTTGTCTAGTTTGAAAAAATAATGACTCTATTCTAAAGTACAGATATTTATATAAATATGTAGGGAGTAAAAATAAAAAGTTCCCAGAAAAAGAAATCAGTAAAGTACTGATACCTAAAAACTGTACTTAAGTACAGTAAAGGAAGTACTTCTACTTACAGTACTTACTTCCACCACGGTTTTTTTTTTTATATGCTTTCCTCATGTTTCATATCTTCTCAAATTCAACTGTAACAGAAACTTTTCCAGGCTTAAGCAAGACTTCCACACAAAATCTATGGAATTTTGAAATGTTTTCAAGACCTTGAAAACTTTCAAGACCTGTGCAAGGACCCTGCTATAGGGCATCAATGAGCCACTGTTGATATCAGGGAGACTCCTGGAAAACAATAACTACTATCAAACATTCCAAAGATATTGAAGGATATTCAAATAAAATAACTTACTCAGATATGCATCATTATCCAGTCAATACATTTAAATATTAGTCTCTGTCTCAGGTTACATGCTACCAGTAAAACAAAGGAAAAGAGGATGTGCCGTCCTCTTAAATGCTTGGGTGTGGCCTAATAGGTGAAGCTAGGTCCTGCCCCTCCCCGAACAGGAAGTGTATTTCTTAAAATGTCTTCACAGAATTATTTAATATAAACCGA
This sequence comes from Siphamia tubifer, assembly GCA_020466265.1. Taxonomy (NCBI): domain Eukaryota; kingdom Metazoa; phylum Chordata; class Actinopteri; order Kurtiformes; family Apogonidae; genus Siphamia; species Siphamia tubifer. The sequence goes on along the minus strand of CM035787.1, from coordinate 16,251,719 downwards.
GGAGAAAATCCCAAGGGCGAGCTGTTCCTATGTGCACCATGTTCACACTTCAGACCACACACTGATCACTGCTTCCCATGAAGCGACACACTGCAGTGTAGTCACTTCAAAACCCCTGCATCAGAAAATCTGAAGTGTTCCTGTTATGCTTTATTTTCTTAAGTGTGTCTTGTTGCCTTCAGGTCGGACACAGAAGCTTCCCCTTTAGAAGCAGTGAAACAGCTGTAGGTGCTTGTGACCTCATGACCCCTCACCTGGCTAAGACCACAGTTGGACCAGTGTTCCATCCAGTGTACTGAGGAAAGGACACAAGCCTGGTTTTCTACAAACTAGGTCAAAAATTAATAACACGGAAGCACCTGCTGAAGTCTATTTATTCACTAACGTCACAATGTTCCTCTTGAAATTCGCTTTTGTATTTTCTGATCCACAAATGGTAAAGTACTCTCACCACCTTATGTGAGCAAATGACACTGAAATCAGCACAACGGATTTTAAACGACCCTACTCATATTTTATTTTCTGAGTTTCAGTGGCTCCCCTCTGGACTCAGACTCTGTTGTCCTGGTTTGCAGGAAACGGCGAAGAAAAGTCATGTTTGTCCCCAGGTTTGTCCAGCTCCTGAACTCCAAACCTCGAGGCACTTGAGCACTTAACAACCACACTGCACTGCTTTGTGTGTTGATTTTAAAATGTGTTGTTTTTTTAAATGTATTGGTTTTTAAATGTGTGACTGTTTATATACGTCTGTAACTTGCGCTGTCATTTTAAAGCCCTTTAAGCTACTTTTATCCACCTTTACATAAATTGCCCCTTGGAGATGAATAAAGTGTTTTGAATTGAATTGTGCTACTTGTGTCCAATTGGATCACTACATTGCGGACTGCGTGAATAAAGTCATGCAATGAAGCATTCATTTTACACAACCTTGACCTTTGATTTTAGTAGAAGAATGTGAGATGAGACAAATGTACATACACTAAATGTACAGTATCCATAAAACTGACTGAAAACAATGATAATTCTTAGTATTTTCAGACTATGGTTATCAGACACAAAGCTATATGGTTATATACGAATCAATTCAGGTCAGGTACTAGGTACTATTCCTTAAAGGCATTTCCATTACAGATGCTATAGTACCTGGACGTCATTGTATGGTACCATCAACCTCATGGTGAGTTTTTTTTTATCAACCAACAAAGACAGTGACGCCTCAACATCCATAACTGTCCCAGTGCTCAGGTTTGCACTGGCTCCGTCTGAGCTTCAGGATTGATTTTAAAATGCTTTTATTGGTTTTTAATTCTTAATGGTTGTTTATTTGTTGGATCTGCTTTTAACATATGAGCCCTCTCAGACCCTCCAGTTTAACTTTTAATTATCCCTAGAGTTCACACTAAAACACATGGTGAGGATTCATTCAGTTTTTATTTCCCCAAACTATGAAACAGTCGACCTGAGGATCTGAGGTCCACTGTGGGTGTTCATATTTTTAAGGGTAAACTGAAAACCTACCTTTTTAACTTAGCTTTTAGTTCAATTTTACTCTTAACATTATTATACTCTGCTATTTTTTGTATCCAGTATTTATTTATTCTATTCTTTTTAATTTGGTAAATCTTTGAACTTGTTCCTACAATTTGGGGATGTGTGCATTATTATTATTATTATTATTATTATTATTATTATTATTATTATTATTATTATTATTATTATTATGTGATGTATTTTGATTGTACTCAGTGACACATTTCTCCTGACACTGTCTGTGATCAAATCTAATTTTACATTTGGGCTTATACATTTAAATAGCCTACTGTAAATGTGTTTGTTCAATTATTAAATGTTTTTTGTGTGACAAACGTTGTTGGACATTTTTTTTCCCGAAGTGGACAGATTTTGGAACGTGATTGGGTGGAAATCGTTCAACCTAATCTTGCAACACTGATGGAAATGCTTCATACTGTAGTATTATCTACCGAGGACGTAAATGAGTCACAAATGTGCAGTCAGATTTTTATAGAGGGGGTAATTCATTTATAAATCACCCCCAATACAGATGCTTACACTCAAACAGGAAAGGTGTGTTAAAACCTATATTCAGGTATGTTAGTGCTCTACCAGCTGTTTAAGTCAGTAACCCTACATCACCAAAGACAATCATAAAAACTTATAAATCTAATGTAACTGCTGTTGGACATAAGGCATGGAAGTCCCTGGTAAAGCAATAGTTTATAAAATTAAGTTGGTTTTGGAATTGAAATACTCTGTCCTGCATCATTATGAGATATGCATGCGGCTTAACTGAAAATAGATCTGGCAGATGTTCCCTTTGTTATGGAAAAAGACTTGGAGAGATGCTTAAGAGTTTGGATGCACATGGAGCATACGCTTTAGTGAACAGTAATATTTCTGCTTTTAGAAACGGTAGGAAAGAAATGATCTTGTTAAAAACATGAGGACAAATTATTAATTCACTAAATGCAAAACAAGTGAAACTGACACTGTTCATTTTGAATAAACTGCTCTTCACATTGTATTTGATGTCAGAGATTGCTTTATAATGTTTCAGCTTCTCAATAGTTGAAAAAAATTATAAATATAAAATATAAAATGGTCGTGCTTAAGAGAAGTTCTGGAGAGTGTTCATTTTAAAAGAAAACTGCTCTGCACATTGTATTTGATGTCAAGAATTCCTTCATATGGTTTCAGCTTCTATATATTAAGTATTAATATCTGAAAAGTAAAATGACAAAAAAGTGATGTTTCATAATCAATTCCCCTCAACAAACATGAAAAAAAAAAATATATATATATATATAAAAAAAATGTTCCCCTCGCCCCATGTGGGCGGTGTCTCCTTCAGACTCGGGTCCTCTACCAGAGGCCTGTGAGCCTGAGGGTTCTGCGCAGGATCTTAGCTGTTCCTAGCAATGCGCTCTTTTGTACAGAGATCTCTGATGTTGTTCCTGGTATCTGCTGGAGCCATTCTCCCAGCTTGGGGGTCACTGCCCTTAATGCTCCGATCACTACTGGTACCACTGTTGCCTTCACACTCCACATTTTCTCTAACTCCTCTTTCAGCCCTTGGTATTTCTCAAGCTTCTCATGTTCTTTCTTTCTGATGTTGCTATCACTGGGGACTGCTACATCTATCACCACCACTGTCTTCTCATGTTTATCCACCACCACTATGTCAGGCTGATTGGCCATCACCATCTTGTCAGTCTGGATCTGGAAGTCCCACAGGATCTTGGCCTGTTTGTTCTCTGTCACCTTTGGGGGGGTCTCCCATCTTGACCCTGGGACCTCCAGTCCATACTCTTTACAGATGTTCCTGTACAGTATGCCCGCTACCTGGTTATGCCTCTCTATGTATGCCTTGCCTGCCAGCATCTTACACCCTGCTGTGATGTGCTGGACTGTTTCAGGGGCTTCTCTACACAGCCTACACCTGGGGTCCTGTCTGATGTGGTAGACCCCGGCCTCTATTGCTCTGGTGTTCAGGGCTATATATATATATATATATATATATATATATATATATATATATATATATATATATATATATATATATGAACAAACTGAAATTCAAACCTATAGTAACTGTTCATCAGGTTACCAACCAGAGGTGTTAAAAGTACTCACATTCTGTACTTAAGTTGAAGTACAGCTACCTTTGTGAAAAAATACTGATTCAACTGATTTACTGAAGTAAAAGTAAAAGAGTACAACTTCTCAATTGTAATAAAGTAAAAAAAGTAAAACATTAATTTTTTTTGCTATGGGTGAAATAATATTTATGGTACCAGGAGAAAAAAAATCAATAAATAAAATAAAACCCAAAAATAAAGCCTTTCAAACTGATTTACTATGCAGATGATGTATTTTATTGGATCATGGTGCTCAGTTTAGTGGGTATGGAAAGGAAACTTAGGAAAATTTTAAAAGTAAGAGCTACACAAAAATTACGAGGGAAAAAAAGTCAAATTTAAGAGATAAAAAGTCAAAATCATGAGAAAAAAGTCTCATTAAAAAATTGATAATTATGAGATAAAAACTCAAAATAATGATATAGTAAGTCACCACTTATTTTTCATACTGTCACATTTGTCTAGTTTGAAAAAATAATGAGTCTATTCTGAGAATATAAAGAGTATAAAGTACAGATATTTATACAAAAATGTAGGGAGTAAAAGTAAAAAGTTGCCAGAAAAATAAATACTCAAGTAAAGTACAGATACCTAAAAAAATATCTACTTAAGTACAGTAAAGGAAGTACTTGTACTTAGTTACTTCCACCTCTGTTACCAACATATCTATGTCTTCAGAGGTGTCAACTCTACATTTATTACTTCCTGCTTCACTGAACAGACTCAGGTGTCATTCAGTTTGCTCCTGACTCCACTGTTTATCTACTGTATTTATTACATCCTGTAGTGGTGGCATCATAAAATGGCTCTGAGACATTAATGTCTGACAAGAGACTTATAAAAGCTAATCAAGTCATCTTTAGGAACCTTTAAACTCAGAGTACCCTTGTCGCTCTACTAATACAGAGTCTGTTATTAACAACAGTATTTTACAGAAGTGAAAAGCAGGCTCTAGGGTGATAAACCAAATATTTTAGGTCAGATGAATATTTATGTTTTTATGTTTCTTACACTTCCCAGTTATTGCCATCTGGCCTCTGGATTTTTATGAAATATTGTATGTGCCTACCCCGCCTGCTCTGGGTGTTACGACTGAGGATACCATCTTTTGAAGAATGCAGAGTTTCAGGCACTTCCTCTACAGTTCTCACATTTCAACGTATTGGTATCCATGGACACCGATGAAACACGTCAAAGCAGCGTCAAGGATTTCACGACTGTTCTTTTAATGTAAAACCAGCTATTCTGCCTGTTTCAACATTACTTTCCTTACTCATGTTTTGACCATGTGAATTAAAAAGGGACTGCTTTCCATGCACAAATTTGATTTAGTTTTTAGCTCATCCGGATGAAGTCGCAATGAGCTATTGCCATCGCACTTCGTCTGTCCGCCGTCGTCGTCATCCACAATTCACTAAAATCATTTCTCCTCCCTCAATTCTCAACAGATTTCAATTCTGATTGATTCATTAGATAATAATAATAATAATAATAATAATAATAATAATAATAATAATAATAATAATAATAATAATAATAATAATAATAATAATAATAATAATAATGGATTAGCTTTATATAGCGCTTTTCAAGGCACCCAAAGCGCTTCACATTAGTGTTCCATTATTCATTCACTCTCACATCCTCGCTCTGGTGGATGACACACTCTACCAACTGAACCACAGTTTTTACCTTTACTCCCTACATTTTTGTATAAATATCTGAAATGATTAATATCTTAATGTCTGTTTTTACATTTCACAAATTCATCCCAAGGGCCGGATTGAACCCTTTGGCTGGCCGGAAATGGCCCCTGGGCCTTAGGTTTGACACTTCTCTATTAGGCTGTGCTGAATATGAATGAATGAATGAATGAATGAATGAATGCATGAATGCATGAATGCATGAATGGGGTGGATAGTGAAAGCAAACACCAGAGATTATCAATGTGTTTTAGAATGTCTCAGTTAACAGAAAAAACATTCGCATTCTGAGCTGAAAACTAGTTGTCTTAAATGAGAGCTTTTTTTTTTGCATATTTTAAACACATCCTGCTTTGTAAAGTACATTTGAAATTATAACCTCACCCATCATATAACGCCAGGTAACATCTGTGATACAATGGAAGCTGCCTTTGTTCCCCCAAGGATAAAATGATCAGACATACAAATGAAATGCACAACAATAGAAATATATTATATGATATACAGGGTCTCCCACGAGTCTCCATACATAGGAAAAATAAATGTTTCTTGACATAAACCATTTTTTATTTATACAATATGGTCTATATAACTGCCATTTCGATCTGTTACTCTTTATTCAAATGCATTATTTGGGTTATCTGAAATAATACATTTCATATGAATGGAATGTATTGTGCCTCTTATGTATGGACACTGTACTTTATGCAGTTTTAATCAATAGAATAAACATAGACTGTGATGGCTTGGACTTTGTGTTCTCCAGCAGTGATTGGAAACTGGAAATGGGAGAGTGAACGTCTTTCCGTCTCAATCATCATCATCATCATCATCTAAAGCTTCTTCTTTAGCTGCAGGATGACCTCTAGTGGCTATTGAGTGACTAACAATTTAGTATTATTCAAGTAATGGACACTTTCTAATGCCTGAACGCAGGGGTTTCCCTCTCCCAGCAAACCTGATGGTTGTCATCAGGTTTGATAAGAACATATCATTTGAATTAAGTATATACCTCTAAAACATTCAGTGGCAGTGGCAGTGAATGGACACACTGGGTTTACATTCAGTTAATGAGATATTTTGTTGAAAATGTGATTTTTCTTCAGCTTTTTCTGTTTTTCATATAGTAACCCTTAACTTTAATCTGAGCTTCAGTACACATCTACATAATCATTCAATTACACAAAGGAAACTAACTTTTTACAGGGGAAAAAAGCAAAATAAAGAAGATAGTATTATAATAATGGGGATTAAATCACCTGAGAAAGGCTAAATATTGTGGACAAAATCATTTGGGAACTAACAGGAGTCAAACTGGGTCCTTATGGGTTAACGCTACTAAACTTTCATCAACAATTTTTCACTGAATCTGTAAAACACTAGTCATAGCCTAAGTATCATGTATGGTTCTCAAATCTCACGCATTGAGTATCACACGCATTTTAAACGACTTCTTCTCACGCTGATCACGCCGCCCCACAAAGTCGCGTCCTGTGGCCTGAACCAGGGTGACGATTGGTAAAGAATAGACCTGTGGGCGGGGCTTTAATCTGATTTCCAGTATTTTATAGGCTGGTCTACTTGTCAAAAAAGTGTGGTACCTCCAGTACCTCTCGCGAGAAAGTCACCTGGGCCTCTCCGGCCAATCAGTACTCGCCATTCGGCACAGAACACCCAATCATGTTTGCCATGTTATTATCCGCGGTAGTTCGAACTTCGAAGCAGTGGTTCAGTCAGTCAGATGTACCGGTGACTGGAGGAGAAGCAGCTGCACGTTCGTTTAAAATTAATTTCAAGTCTTTTATAGTTTTCTGAGTTGATACTCAATGTTTACTTTGTAATATTTAGAAGCCGTTTCAAAGAGCACCTGTGTGAAATGCGTCACTGTCTAAAGGTAGTTGTCGGTGTTAGCTTAGCCACGACGGACATGGTTAGCTCCATTAGCCTTGTGATTATCTGCTCCTTTTGACAACTATTGATGCCGTTTCTATAAAAATGTAACTTGTAAATTGAAATTTATTCACAGATTAATGTCCATATTCCTTAACTTTGAGTCATGGCACTGACATTTATCTATACTATTCAGTATCAATAATACAATTCATCGATTTCATTTTATTGCACATTATTTATGTCAAATGTGATCCAATAATTTAATGTTAATCTGGTATGCTGATCACGTTAGTATACTAACGTATTGTTTATAATTCATAATATTGTTGTATTGGATTTTGTGATCAGTTAAATTTCTGAACCATTATTTTCAACGGCCATTCACTGATGCACTGTTTATTAAATGGTTTTGTTTGTCTTATTTTCAATATGGCCCCAGTTTAAAATCGATTGTTCAGTCTGTGCTTCTCTGTGCTAAAGCTGATTATCTTGTCACTAGCCGTTTACCATATAATTACTGTTGCATTACATAGACCTTTAATATTATTCACACATACATATTAGTCTTTGTACTTTTGTAATAACACATATACTACACTAGTTTCATCAGTGGTTTGGAGTGCACCGGTTAGGCATAAATTCTCTTGCTGCTTTTGTGTCCAAGTTCGCCCCTGCTCGATACCTGGTGGGCCGGTCTGGGTTCAAAATCCCGAGCCAATTTTTAGTCCCAGTCCAACCCTGGTTCACATTCTTATGTCTGTGTCTTTCACCTGTTCTTCTTCTGTTCTGTGTTTTCACTCCTTAGTTCAAGGGGGTTCAGGTCTGGTCCTTCAGGGCCACTATCCTGCATGTTTTGGACCACAGCTGTCAAACATGCGGCCCGAGGGCCAAAGCTGGCCCACCAAAGGGTCCAGACCAGCTGGTGGGATGAATTTATGAAATGCAAAAATTACACTGAAGATATTAACAATCAATGATGTTAAAATTATTTTAGGTCAATTTAATCTAAAGTGGGTCAGAGCAGATTAGCCTTTCACAACAATGTGAATGACTAAATGTTTTAAGATACGTATGTGTAATTTTACCAATATTTTGTTACTGAATGTTTTGTGTATTTGTTGATCCATAGTGATCTGTAAGTTGTGATGCACATGTGTAAATGATAAACTAAGATGCAATTAACATTAAATTTTTTTTCTGCTGAATTTCAGCATTGTTCATGTTATGTTCAAGTACAGGTCATAGATGGAAACATTTTCTTGATGGATGTTTAACTTTTTTCACCCAAAAACACAGAACACTTTGGAGGTGACATTATTTACAAGTTGTTATTATGTTATTATTTATATTATTTTACTGGTTTAGGTCACTTTATATCATATTAGACTGAATGTGGCCCCTGAAATAAAATGACTTTGACACTGTTTTAGATGGATCCATTTTCCAACACACCTGATTCAAACCCAAACCCTTTCACCAAACTCTGTAGAACTTGATAATGATCTTCAGGCCCTGGAAGAGGGAAGCATTTCAAACATGCAGGATAGTGGATCTAGGACCTGGACTTTACTCTCCAGGACCAGGACGGGACTCTCCAGGACTGGACTCCTGCTGCTCTGGTTGATCTTTTTTTAGTCTTTTCCTCCTCTCATCCTTTGGTATTCTGTCTTTAACTGTTGACCTTTGACCTGTAGTCTTCATGTTTCAGGTCTTTATTTTTTTTTGGCGATTGTCATTTTTTAATGGGGGGCTCAAATTAAAATTCTGTTTAGGACGCCAGTTTAGCCAGGCATGGCCCTGATGCTGATAATTATTAACTTTTTAGTGTTACTATGAACAGGTAAGTGTCACGTTACCGTGTGCTCATACAGCTGTAGTGAGTTAACCAATCAGAACACAGGTCTGAAATAGGCGGTGTTGGCAACTTTTAGTGACAAAATCGCTAACCCCACCCCGTCATGCCTCCTGTCCCCCCCTCAATCTCACTCCAAGCTTTCTTGAAAACTTGAGAGCCCTGATCATGTAAGTCTCTTCCCTTACAGTGAACAATTTTGAAGTGTACTCCATCGTAAATGTTACAAACAAAGCCGATAAGTCGGTTGCCTCTTGCTACTGCAGCTTTCCGAAAATGCCCAGAATTGATCACCCATGATGGAAGAGCAGGGGTGTAGTCTACGTGATACGCAGGTATACGCCGTATACCCACCAGGAAAAATTGGGGAATACTGTATACCCACCTAAAATTATGTTTATACTCACCTAAAATTGACTATGTCCTATTTATATTCACTAGTCAAAATTGTTCATTTTAATATTTAGACTTCAATGCATAGCCACTGAGTATCCCTACAGTTGTGTTAGGGAATTCATGAAAATGTATTTGGAATGTGCCGTTTTATTTCAATAAAAACCACGTCCTCGAGTGTGTCAGCAAATTTCTGGAAGTTCCAAGTTCAGCGTCCCCAAGTTCTGGTTTTTCTTTTGGATGGAGAATTATGGGCAGCAAGACCTCAGAATCTTCTTCAATAAGATTGCCCGGAATGATGATTCAGAAGGTATGTAAATGCCATAGATTGTAGAATTCTACAATCTATTGTAAACGCTTGTCATGAAAGTTTTTTTCCTACCAATTTACGGCATGTAAATTAATTTGAGGACACAACGCGATACATGATAGCTAACAGCGCAAGCTAGCTATGTTGTAGTATAGCATTTTCTATCACGCAACCTAGCTACTACTATAAAAGATTTTGATTTTTGATGTTTTTTTAATCCGATATTGTTCTGGCAGGAAAACATCTCAGTAAAAGTCAAAAGGCTCAGTAAATGCACTGACATTAACGTAATGTTTCATGGAACAAAGGACTGATTGCAAGTATTTCTTGATACTACCGTACATGTATCACATTGCAGCCTTGAATCTACCATATACCCACTGCGCACCCTCTGATTTACAAAATATATGAAACTGAGTTGGACATTGTTTTCTTTAGATGGCAGTCGTCAACGCAGTGCAAAGAGAGCTGGATTGAACCTGGAAACTGATAGGCTGGAGGAGGAGGAAACAGGACTGTCAAGACCTGAAGAGGGTATTTGATTATTATTTTCTATTGGCTTTTACTTTTGCATGTATTATGGAAATGACAAGGAGGCAGAGTGAGAGGGGGATGACTAGACAAGGACTTGCTGAATGTTTGTTACGTCTAAAACCTTTGATGTTTGATACCACATGTTCATCTGTGTGTGTGTGTACAGCAGAATATGTTATCAAGACTGATGGGTATATTATCTCCTTGTTAGATGATTACATGGATGAGTGTTCCTACCCAACTTTGTGGACTGAACTTCAGGTAGAAGAATTTAAAAACAGGCACCCTTGGCTAGAATGGAAGGACAGAAAATTAGGTAAGTGTAAAGTATTTTAAATGCCAAATTGCCAGCAAAGTAGATGCAATGTTTTCAGACCTCAAAATAGGCAAGGAAAACAAGATGATATAAAGATGTTGAAAAGTGAATTTCCAAGTGGTTTATTAATTTCTCCCAATTCTGTTTCTGAAACATCTCCCCCCACTGCCACCTAGTGATCATATGTGCTAAAGTAGAAAAACAGCAAAACGATTTCGGCCCTATGGTTTTCTATGGTTTTCTATTTACCTAGAACACAAATTATATATATATTTATAAAATTGATGGAATTTGATTCATTGTTCAGCCCTAAAAGATAACAGACTGATTTTTATTATTGATTTATTTTTCATTTATGAAATATTAATTATATGAAATATTAACCATTTCTATCACATTAAAGTCTCATAACTAGTCTTAAGATTAATGAGTGTGATTGTGTTCCCACTGTAATTCAGACAGGATGAAAGTGCATTTATACCTCAAACATGCAGAGAAGGGCAAATTCACAACCCTCACAATAATTTTATCTATTAATATTGGTAAATTTTAATCTGAAAAATAATCACATGTACATAATTAACTATTCTGAATATAGTTTTATATGTACTGCTACTATTAACAATTTCTGGTGTAGTTATAAAGACTTTTCATGGTTTTATACAAGCAGTCCTTCCCATGGCCCACGGGGGTTGCGGCCCATATTTTGAGAACCACAGTCCCTCTTCCCAAATATACAGTATACCGACCACAAAAAAGTAGACTACACCACTGGGTGAGTGGTCACAGAAAGGCTCACAGATTGGTGATATTTAGGTGCTGTTTATACGAGGACAACTGCGACTAAAGCGACACAATATTATAGTGGAAGTGCCTTTCATTTACACGGCAACTGCACCGTCAGGGTCTGAAAATGGAAATATCTGAAGACCCCTTCCAGAGTGGGGAGTTAGGGTTAGGGTTTGCGTTACTTTTTTTTTTTGTTTAAAAATGTCAAAGAAACGAAAAAACAGTTAAACAGAGTATTCATCCATATTCTGTGATGTTGCTTTGGATGTGATTTAAGATGATTCCTCAATTAATACTGTATATGTGGTACACCTAGCGCCAGTTCAGAACGTTTGCTCAAAACTTAAAACAAAGAACAAAGTTAGAACTTCTATAACAGCTAAAGACTGGGACAGTAAGTTGTTACCATGACAACCCAAAAGCGCAGTGGATGAGTTGTGTTATCCATCTGACAGACCTACTGAAAATGACATGACTTAATATTTTCTCTATGTATGACGGTTTAAAATGAGCTTTTATCGCTCGACCTTGCAGTGTGACTGGTGTTTACAAAGTGACTGAAGCACTGCGGTGTATGTGTGTGTGTGTGTGTGTGTGTGTGTATGTGTGTGTGTGTGAACGGACAAAACAACTGTTTTCTGTTAGCGGTGACCGACTTCAACCAGTTAATGAGGCTCAGTGACTGGTCAAGATTTTTCAATGCATTTCGTCATCCTTAGTTCACATCTAGTCTAGTGATTTCCTCCCCTTCTGATGCTTTGTTTTGGTGCTTTTTGTTAGTGACATTTCCATAGCAACTGACACAATATAATGATGTCATATAATGATGTCATTGAATGGTTCCATTTCTGTATGGAGACACACGTGTGAGAGGACCAGGCGATATAGTTGTGGATTAAGTAATTACTTTGTTACGCAAAATGTGGCCTCGTTAGTAATGCCATTATACTCTTAACGCTGTTATTCCCAGCACTGCACATACCATAGCTGTACAATTACCTACGACAGCCTGGCATGCATATCCAATTTAATTTAGCTCACTGTTCCATCTTCATATAAACAAAGGTTTCCTCCTAAAACCACTTGTCTAACCATGGATGAAAAATTGAAGATGAGACACTTTTGCGTCTTGTGTTTTCATCGTCACTGTATAAACGTAGCCTTCGGCCCTGACTCTGATGTTTTACACATCTGATGAAAAATTGGTGATGAAAGTCTCCTGCAGCTTTAATCAATTCCTTCACAGTGAACATGTTCAAAGATGACTCCATCACAAGCAGTCCGTTTGTTTAGATACCAATGGTAAGTAATTCGGGCCTTTTCGGAATTTTTATTGGGAAGTGCATTGTGGGTAATGATGGACAAATGATACCAAGACTTGGGAGCTTTTGTCATTCTTCCTGAAGTGGGGTGATTTGAAACACTGTTGGAGCTTGTATCAAAACACCGGTGGCACCAGATCGATGACATATGAAGCTTTGAACGTTATCACTTCAAATGTAACCACTTCAAAATGTTTCAAAGATTTTTAATGGAAACACTTAACAAACAAGTGCCCCCTCGCAAAAGCTCTCCCTCAAGGGTGCCCAATCCTGTTTCCCTCTTTCAACACACCTGACCGTCATTATCAGTCTCATTATAAGTCTTCTGCAGACCTTGATGATCGGCTGATCATTCGAATCAGGTGTGTTAGATGAGGGATACATGTAAAACATGCAGGATAGTGGCCCTCGAGGAATAGGATTGGGTACTCCTGCTCTACCTGATTTGATTATATAAAATCGAAATCGTGATCTCAACAACCTGCACAAACTACCAGTTAAATGAAAGTCTCTAAGTCCTCTCAAATGTCAATATCTCACTTTCCAAAGAAATCTCTGTCCCTCGCCTCGCAAACCCACAATTGGCAAACTGCCAGCATCTCTTTTAAACTTTGTGGAAGTAGGTTGAAACAGTGTTTGACTGTGTGGTTTGTCGAAAACACTGTCAATCAAACTTAGGTTTTGAGATAAGAGCCCTCAAGTGAAACGCCTTCGAAACAGCAGTGGTTCATGAATAGTTTGGGTGACATCATGCAGTTCATGAAACCCTTCGGTCACGTGACCAATATTTTTACTTGTGTTTCAGAGCACATCTTCGAAGAGCATGTGCTTCGAGGCTTCAAACGGTTGTCGCAAGGCCATTTCAAAATGGCCATCACGACCAGATATCATATCACTGAAGCCTTGAAACCTTTTTTTTTTCGACACAGTAGTTAAGAAAGCTTCAGTGCTTCATTAGGCTTCACGTGGTCATCACGACTAAAGCATTGTAGTGACAAAGAAAAATACCACAGACAGATAAATTATAAGCAAAAAAAGATGATCTAAAGCAGTCCTCATGACCCAGTGTCCTGCATGTTTTAGATGGAACCCTGCTCTAACACACCTGATTCAAATGATTAGCTGATCATCAAACTCTGCTGCACGACCCACTGCTTTGAATCAGGTGTGTTAGAGCAGGGTGACATCTAAAACATGTAGGACAGTGGGTCCTGAGGACCAGGGTTTTAGATGTTTCCCTCTTGCATCACACCTGGAAACCATTCCATCATTATCAGGCTTCTGCAGAGCCTGATCATTAATTGAACCAGGTGTGCTGGAAGAGGGAAACATCTAAAACATGCAGGACACTGGGTCACAAGGACCAGACTTGAGAAACTACTGATCTAAAGCACTTATTCTTTGTTTATCTTCACCTTCTGGGGATTAGGGGGTAATTTTGAACTGACTTGTGGTTGCATCTGCCTGTTTATGTGGGGTGGTGCCTTAGCTGTAGCTCCACCCCCCTAGGGGCTGGGTGGGTGCTCTACCTGTGCAATTTCCCTATAAAAGGCAGAGCTGATATGCAGTTATTACAAACGAAGCAGTTGATTCAAACTGAAAGACTGCACGTAGCAGGTCAAGATGAAGGTGTGCTGTGTTTTCCTGGTTGTGCTTCTCTGTTTGTGCAGTGAAGTTCAAGGGGTGATTGTCGAGGTAAGTTCTGTTGTTTCTGTCTTCATTCCACTGCTTTTTCAATGCATCTTTGTTTATATTTTATCCCATCTCTACTGTCCAATTTAATATAACAATATTTTTGTGGCGTCTATGTAACACCCAACTCCAACCTGCAGTAAGTTCTTTCAGTAGGTAGTTTTAGGAGGTGTCGACTACAGCAAGAATCCTCAAAATGGCAAAATTTACAAATTTTCAGGGTGGAAGTAGATTGTGTTATTATGGGGTGTGTAGTCTGCAAAGCCACAGATGCCTCTTTTCCAGGAAGAGCTGCACCTAAGGTGGCCCTTTAAGTAACTTGCTGTTACTAGCCTCGTCACATATAGTAATTGCATATGTCATAACTTTGCAGGCTACAGCCAGTGAATTTCCTGTGATGTTGGCACTACAAAGTATAGCCTTTAAATTGGAGATACTGTTTTGCATAAATAGTAGCCTAGCTGTGCTATCCCCCTTCATTACCTGTATACTGTACATCTAGTCGTGCTTCATACAGTAGTCAAGGGAGGTGTACACTGTACACTGGCTTTTTGATTTTGTGCTACACTTCATTTTCCTAAAAATGTCAATTCCCCTTAAATTATAGTCATTTTCCCTGGCCTGGAACATCTCTTGTCAACTTCAGGGGGTCATCAGCTTTATACATTATAATAAGTATATTAAGGTCCACAATATCATGTAGTTTTAGAGCATTTAGTTTTATAACTAGGGAATTTGTTGGTACCAAGTACTGTCCTTGAGTAACAATTCTTATAGCCTTCTTTTGAAGTAAAAATATAGAATTAATATTTGATTTTTAATTGCCCCACATTACTGCACAATATAAAGTATAGATGAAATAGCATTAACACCCCCCCCTACTGTTGACTTATGGCCTACTGTCATTGACTGTGGAGTTAATGTGCAAAAATAGTAGCCTAGCTGTGCTATCCCCCTTCATTACCTGTATACTGTACGTCTAGTCGTGCTTCATACAGTAGTCAGGGGAGGTGGGCTAAATGGTTGTCTTTCAAATCCCTCTGTACGCAATAGGACAGTACTACAACCAATCAGCGTAATCTTTAGGATGATGTAGTTAGATGGCGGAAAGTTCATGAAGGAGTCCGGAGAAAGTTACGAATGACTAAACAAAATTGGGGATAATGGAGCTTAATGGTTGTTGTCCCTTCTGTAAAAAGAATTTAAAGATTGCTGATGTTGTCTTACATTCTTCTCTCACCTTTGATAAAAGGAAATCACCACCCATTCGTGATCTTCTTTGGTTCTTTCCAGTTGTTTCTCTCTAAATCATTGCACCGTCATTTTGTTATGCCCGCCCTCTGATTCTATACTTCACTGTGATTCAATCAATCAACTTTATTTATATAGCACAATTAAAAAGATCCACAGGGGAAGCCAACATGCTGTACACAAAACATGAGGAAAATAAGTTGAAAACAAACAATAATAACAAAGTTATTAAAAGCCAAAGTGAATTAATGCGTTTTAACCACGATTTAAAAATTGGGAGAGAAAAGGACTGTCTTACACCCAGTGGCAACTCATTCCAGAGTTTTGGAGCAATGGTTGCAAACGCTATGTCACCTCTAAGCTTCCGCCTCGTTCGAGGGACCACCAGAAGCAACTGGTCAGCTGATCTTAGGGATCGGGTTGGGTGGTGAGGCTGAAGTAGCTCTGATAAATATGGTGGTGCAGGGCTATTTAAACATTTAAAAACAAACAATAAAAGCTTAAAATGGATTCTGTAATGTACAGGGAGCCAGGGTAGGGATGCCAAGACTGGGCTAATGTGCTCATGCTTATGGGTCCGGGTAACCAGGTGAGCAGCAGAGTTCTATGAGCTGCAAGCGAGAAAGAGCACTCTGACTGATGCCTGCATACAGGGCATTCATTACAGTAATCCAAGCGAGTTATAATAAAAGCATGAATTAAAATTTCTAAATCAGATTTAGTTAAAATTGGCTTCACCTTAGCTATCCAGCGCAGTTGATGAAAAACCTTTCTGGACAACAGAGTTAATCTGTTTATCAAATTTAAAATCCAAAACAAATTTAACCCTCAGATTAGTGACATAGTCCCTGACATAAGGTGTCAGTGGACCAAGGTCAATATCTGGGGGGGGCTACTAGCTACTGGGACCAAACAACATCACTTCTGTTTTGCCTTCATTCAAACTCAGAAAGTTTAATGAAAGCCAGTATTTAACATCATTTAAACAGTGTTGGATTGTGTTGTTTTGTGCCAAAGGAAAGTAGATCTGACAATCATCTGCATAAAACACCATGTTTCCTAAAAACAGAACCAAGGGGCAGAAGATAAAAAGCAAATAAAAGAGGACCAGGGATTGACCGCTGGTGGACCCTGTGTGGAAGAGGAGCTGTTTTGGATTTTAAAAAATGGTCAATTTTCACACAAAAGTTCCTATCTTTTAGGTAGGACCAAAACCAGTCTAGGGTGACACCTTTAATGCCCACACAGTGCTCCAGACAAGAAATTAAAATGCCATGATCCACAGTGTCAAATACAGCAGACAAATGTAAAAGAATTAAAACAACAAACTTTCCAGTCTGTTGACATGAGGGTATCATTAGATACTCTCAGGAAAGCAGATTATGTGCTGTGGAGGGCACATAGTCACTGAACCGTTCGGTTCAGTGACACCATGGTCTTCTAGGAAAGGTAGCAACTGGGTGTAGACAACCTTCTCTAATATTTTTGAAACAAATGGAAGATAAGAGATGGGCCTGAAGTTGGGACACAGAGAGGAGTCAAAGCCTGTTTTTTTTTAAGTAGAGGCCGAACCATTACATGTTTAAAATCAGCTGGTAGAGGCCGAACCATTACATGTTTAAAATCAGCTGGTACTGTACCAGTAGTCAGGCTGCAATTATTAATTCAAAGCACACATGGTCCAATGGTGTTTAATAACTGTTTAAATCAGGGGTGTCAAACTCATTTCACATTGTGGGCCACATACGGCCTCGGTAGATGTCAAGTGGGCCGGACCATTAAAATTATACCATACTCTGCTACAAATAACCAAAATATCATGTCTTTCCTTTGTTTTGGTGTAAAGAAGCACAAGAACATGAGGAAAATGTTGAAATGTAATGAATATTCCTTTTACAAAACACCTCAGATTTCCTTAGACAAATGTGCAATTTAATTGTATCATTCACATATATGCATTGCAACTGACCCCGCTGATTGTACAAAAGGCACAAAACTTTAACAAGTAATTGGTATTGAAAAATATAGTAATAGACTTTAAGATTAAACAAGATTTATAATGAAAGGAATTTTTAAACCATTTATACATGTGCATATAAAATCTAAATTTAATCCTGTGCTATTAAATGTGTAAAGAAGAAAGTATTCACATGTCCTGTAAATGTGTAAAACACAAATACAATACATACTGAAAATTCCACCATACTTTTTTGTAGTGAAGTTGCTGACTAACATTAAATTGCAAATTTTTAAAATCACCACAGTAAGGATTCATCAATACCAGGTGCCATGTCCTGATTAGCTGTCACTTTCAGAATGTCATTCAAGTGCTGGTTTGTGAGCCTTGAACGCATTTTTGTTTTATTGATATTCATTACTGAGAAAATTTGTTCACAAAGGTAGGTTGTCCCAAATATGCACAACATTTTAGCAGCCAGGGCTGTTAATTTGGGGTACCCTGGTAGTAGATACTGATAACATTTGTCCAGACATACAGAGGCAAATTTGCCCTTCAAATTTACATCACATTGCAAATCAATTATTTCTGCCTCCTGGTGCAAAATACAGTGAAATGTCCAGAAACTATGTCCTCCATTAAGGGCTTGTACTTTCTCTCTGAACTTTGTCGTGACACCGGCTTTCTTTCCTACCATGGATGGTGCTCCGTCTGTAGCCAGGCTGATAGCACGGGACCAGTCCACTCCAACTCTGTCCAGTGCAGCAACAACAGAGCCGAAATGTCTTCGGCTGTTGTGGTGTCTATCATTGGCATCAACTCAAGAATGTCAGTTAATGTCTCATCAACTCCACGAATAAATAAGGCCAGTTGTGCCACGTCTGTGATGTCAGTGCTCTCGTCAATTGCAACGGAAAATGCAATAAATGACTTGACTCTGTTTCATTTGTCTGTCTACATCTGCTGATAGGTTCCAAATCCTCTCTGCTATAGTATTCCTCGTCAGACTAATATTGGCAAAAGCTTGTCTCTTCTCGGGACATACAAGTTCAGCCGCCTTCATCATGCATCGTTTAACAAAGTCACCGTCGGAATACGGCTTTGATGCTAATGCTATTTCGCTAGCAATTACGAGGCTGGCTTTTACCGCTGCTTCACTGACTTGTCGGCTCTGGATGAAAGTTGACTGTTGTTTCCTCAGACCCGCTTGGAATTATTTGATCTTATCTCTTCTCAGTTGTCCTTGCAAGCCGTCATATTTTTTGCTGTGAAGAGTCTCGTAGTGGCGTCGAATATTATATTCCTTCAATACCGAAACTTGTTGCAAACACACCAAGCACAAAGGTTTTCCGCGCATTTCTATAAATAAATAGGACGTGGTCGATTTTTCATTGAAAATTCTACACTCCGTATCTACTTTTCTCCGTTTGGATAATGACATTTTGGCTAATGAGGGTGTAGGGGAGGGGTAAAAACCAGGGTAGAAACAATGTAACAAGCAGCAGATGGCGCATTGATACCGTCTGCTCTGTTGGGTCTGTCTCAGTGACAGACTGAGGTTGCTGTCTTCTTCTCTGATCAAAACAATGTTGTCTTTTACTCTGATCAAAACCGTGTGCCCCCTAGCGGATAATCAATGAATTGCATCTTATTAAAAATATTAATTCCGAGTCTTTTATGCATTTTTTCACTTTTAAATTATCCTGCGGGCCTGATCGAACCTCCTTGTGGGCCGGTTCCGGCCCGCGGGCCGTATGTTTGACACCCCTGACCAAGAACAATCATTAACATGGAAGATATGTTGGCTAATTTAATTAAACCTGCTTTGCCATCACAGAAAACACGTGATGACATTATAGGTAATGCTAAAAACAGGGCTCACACCATGATGTTAATTTTAAAACAGCATTATGAAGACATTGTGGAGGAATTAATGACCAAAGTTGAGGAATTTCATGGGGATGAATGGGAAGAGCCATTTAATGTAGCACTGAGATGGTGTAAAAGGACATTTCCCAGACTGAGAGGATGTTGTGGATGAGATTAGGGGGACTGTTTTAGCTACAGTAAGGGACTGAGGAGAACAATGTGACCCCTACTCCCCAAAATAACATACCTACTTCCACTTCAAGAGGTCACAGCACACAGACCTTTGCTCCCCAGGCCACAAGAGACCAGGGGACGGATCCCCCAACAGATTTGGGGGTTCCACCTGTTACCACCAACGTAAATAGGGGGTCTCCACCTGTTACCACCAATGTTAATAGGGGGTCTCCACCTGTTTCCACCAATGTAAATAGATGGGGTATTACTAATGCAGATTGGGGGGGTTTCACCAATTACCACCAATGTAGATGGGGGGGTTCCACCAATGTAAACCCGTCCATTAAGGAACAGAGGGTACAGAGACATGGGGCATCCAGAGGGGTCCACACCACAATAGTAACCAGACCCCCACTAGACTCCAATCCAGATCCCATTCCACAATCTGTACCACAGATTATGGATACACCCGTACCTGAATCCGGGACAGACCACCTTGATTTGGGGAACATTCAAAGTACTTCGGGGGATAGTATTCTGACTCCTACAACACTGGAATTGATCCAGGTGTTGGAGGAAACAGAACGGAACTTGAATATGATTATAGATTCACTCTAATATGTGATATTTCTGATAAGGAAAGTTTATTTTCTTAATGATTAATATTTGCAAAAGAAAACTCAGGACAATAATTATTAGTAGACAGTGCTACTAAATTAAGTATCTTCTTGACATCACAGTGAAAGACACTAGATTTTACTAGATTTAATGACATTTTTTATTACTTATTGGAATTATTTTGTTTGATAGTGAAATCAAAAGCTTTAATTGTAAAGATGATAAGGTAATCTTTATGGAAGCATCCCATGCTAGTCTTTTGTATATTATCCATTGTTTATTTAGTGAAATTATACAATACATTTGAACAAACATATATAGTATTTTCATTTTCCTAGATGAGTTATAAGTAAATTTGAAAATTTTATGATCATATGAGCCAGATTTTTCTAAAATGTAAGTACAAATTTCACATTCTGTAATGTTAAATCATGGCCTATAATGCTCTCAGAATGCACCAAAATGATGCAATTTTTAAAAAATTTCCGGGGGGGCATGCCCCCGGACCCCCTTAGAGAACTTTGCGCCTACGGCGCTCGTGCTGGCTGCGCTCGCCAGGCTCTGCATACGCAAAAATGTTCAGTCAAAAATTTTTCAGTTACTTTCAGCCATGGGATATGAAGAAGACGTTCAGGGTAGAAGTTTAATTCGCCAGTGACCATGCATTAACAAGGCCAAATCTGGCTGGGGCTGCCAGAACCGAGGCAGTGGCTGTTTGTGGAGCCCAACACAGGGCCCGCAGATGGTGGAGATTGGCACCATGCCAGCAGGGATGGGGAGAGCAGGGGCAGGTTACCTCAACCATCCCTTTGACAGGTACCAGCCAGGTGTCCACAGGCTCGAGCGATCGCGGATGGAGGAATAGGCCAGGTAACACTCCATTTCTCCTCTGAGAAGCCACGGGGTGATGAGCAAAAACAGCCTTAAATGTCACCAACTGACCACCACATTTACCCCGACGGCGCCGGCATTTACACCGGAGAAGTGAAGCGAGAGTATCATCCTCTTCGTGCCATTGCTTGTTCTGAAAATGTGCAGGGAAAAAAATAAGGCTATATTTTCACAAAGAGCACATGAACCCGTTTGATCCAGCATTTTTTTCAAGTTTGTGCAGCCACTACTGTGGCACCGTCTTCTCTTGTAAATGCTAATGCTAATGGTACTTCAGATTCGCTGCAATGGGCGACGAGCTTAACCCCACATGGGTGACGCTGAAGTCCATCTGACTAGCTTTTTCTGGGTCCCTTGTTCCTCTTGTTTTCTGTGAATGCAGTATGCAGCCAGTGGAGGTGACAAACCACTTTCAAAGGCAGCATGTGTTGGTTACTCGGGGTGATCCATCAGATTCCAAAACGAGCGTGGAAAAGTGGTTTTCAGCGGAATGACACCTTGATTATATATTTAATCATTCTGAACCAGCTCGCTCACAGCAGCTCTAGTGACTAAGTCTTCTTAAATACCAACATCTGTCTTCTCTTCCAGGAGGGTGGACTGTCTTTCTCTCTGGAGGCGGTGAAGAGACTCCAGGACTTGACAGACATGTTTCAAACCGCACAACAAAACCCATGCCTCAGGCCAAGCACGGTGTCCGTCTGCGCAGACCCCTTGCTCCCAAAGGAGTTCCTTCCACTCTGCAAACAGCAAGGAGCATCTGCATCTCTGGCCAGACTTGGTGAGTATGATATGGATTTAAAAAGGTTCAAGGTCAATATCCATGTCATGAATAAATCTGTTCAGTACACAAAATCATCAAAACTTCAATCAAAATGGTCAACAATTTAATTAATTTATTTTTTTGGCAAGGAGTGGTAAAACTAAAACTTGTAAACTCCCACCCTTTTTTTAACAAATTAATGAACAAACAGATTCTGAATTCTATGCTTTATTACACTAATATCTATTTTAAGTATTTTTCTACATTATAACTACAATTTTTCTATTCAGATAATGTTCTGTCTTGTATTATTATACTAGTTTTACTTTTAAATGCACATATTGAAGAAGACTTTTGTAGATTTTGATCCAGATTATTCCATAGATGTACCTCATTAACCAGAGATCTTTTTGATTTTGTGCTACACTTCATTTTCCTAAAAATGTCAATTCCCCTTAAGTTATAGTCATTTTCCCTTGCCTGGAACATCTCTTGTCAACTTCAGGGGGTCATCAGCTTTAGACATTATAATAAGTATATTAAGGTCCACAATATCGTGTAGTTTTAGAGCATTTAGTTTTATAAATAGGGAATTTGTTGGTACCAAGTACTGTGTTTGAGTAACAATTCTTATAGCCTTCTTTTGAAGTAAAAATATAGAATTAATATTTGATTTATAATTATTGCCCTACATTACTGCACAGTATGAAGTATAGGTGAAATAGCATTAACACCCCCCCCCCCCCCCCTTACTGTCGACTTACAGCCTACTGTCATTGACCGTGGAGTTAAGAGTTCATCCTAACATTCATAGTAATTTAGCAAAAAGCTGAAAAAAAGACTAACTACACTAGGGCTGCACGATATTGCAAAAAAATGACATTGCTATTTTTTTAACCCTGCAATATACATTGTGGTATGAAAAACTACTCAGAAGTATATAACAGCTGTGTGGTGCATAATACAAATAAATTGCAGGACCTGTAATGTGACTATTGCGCACATGTACATTGCAATGGCGATGCTCAAACAATATATTATATATATCTAGACTCCACCCATTGTGCTCACACTGAAATTTTATACCGTACTATGTGCAATGTGTGTGTGTATATATATATATATATATTTTTTTTTTTATTTTTATTTATTTATTTTTTTAATTATTAGTTTTTTATTATTATTAGTTTTTTTACATTTATTAAATTTTTTTTTTTTTTATGTGCACGGCTACTTTTTATTCTATTTTAAATATTTATTCACATATATCTTGTCTTAATTGTTCCTTTTCTTGTGTGCCTTAAGCTAAGAAATGTCAATAAAGATTCTTGAATATTGGTTCTGATTCTGTTTCTTGTTTCTGTAGCGATGGTTCCCATAGACATCTGTGAGATCTGCTCCTTTGCCGCCTGCTCTGGCTGCCTACCCGAGAAGCCATGAACATCTTGCCCGCTTAAGACTTGTGATTAATTTCATCCCTCCTAAGTACTATTTCAGGGAATTTCTATAATTATGTCCTGAAATAATGAGCAGTAAAAATGAATTCCCTGAATGTGGAGACTCTTCTTTACACTCACGAAGTATCATTTTTAAGCCAAAGACCCAGACCACGGCCCAAAAAGGAAACATTGTCTGCCAAAGCAAATTTAGTTTTATTTTTCTTTTCTGAAGTTGTTACTCATATTTACAACTCATGTTTCTGTTGACAGTTGATCACATATTGGGATATAAAATATTTGTTACATATTCTATCTTAGCAAGCTTTGTATACGTATGTAAAAATGCCTCTTTTTGCATGTTTCTTCTTTTTTATTTACATGGTTTTGAATAAAAGCGTTCACTGATAGAAAACATGTTTCTTTCTGTCAAATCTATTCATGTTATATATTCATGTTGACAAAAAAGATGAACAGATTATAAGAAAAGGTCTTTTTCAATTAGTTAAAACCCACTATTGGACAGAAAAAAACCCTCCAATTTATTAGACAGTTATTCAATTCAAGTTTGTTTGTTTAGCACATTTAAATACTCCTGTTTACCAAAGTGCTTTCCAGAAGTAGATAAATGAAAATCAGTAACAACATCAAATCATACACTAGTAAGACATCCTGCCTTAATAGTTTTTGAATACCAGGGTAAAGAGGTGGGTTTTCAGTTTTGACTCAAAGGAGAACTAGATGACATTTTTACCTTTTAATTGTGACAATTAACCCTTTGGTGCATGAATTATGAGAACCTCAGTCAAGTGTTTTTATTTCTCTTTAAGCATGAAAAAAGTAGTGTGATTGAAATCTTTGTAATGAAACAATTTTTTATGGAATCATAAAAATGTCCACTCAGCGGGACAACATCTGCTTAAGATTTGAAGCAAAGAAACTTGTATTTAAAAAAGAATATCAGAACACTATGAAATAAAGTATTTTTAATGTGTCTTTCATACCCTGAAAATGTCATAAATAACAACGTGTTCTGTCAAAATGGGCATCCCCGTCGAAATTAGTTACCAGCAGCCAAAACTGACAATAATCTGTACAAATTTACATTATTCCATCAAAATATGTTACTTTGCATTTGGAAACATTACTATTGACATCATATAATGTTGCCATTATAGGTAGACTTTTTTAATATTTTAATTTTCTAATATTGTATTTAGATTTAGTTACTCAAAAGGTAGGCTATTGTTTGTATCCGTTGAAGTAACATGAACAATAACACCCAGACAACTCATGTGCATAACATTTATATCGAACAAAACTTACTTACTTAAAGCTGTCATTCCATGGTTATTTCATTAATATTACTCTTTACTCCATTGTTATTGAATACATTGTGTGTTGGTTCTATTTTTAAAAATGGTCGGATTGCTTTGTTTCCGGCTGTTTTCGCACAGTAGAAAAATGACTTGAGGTCAAACAACAGAGTTTACCGGTACTACCTCATACGCGGTCATGTGGTATCTCTGATTGGCTCAGAATGTGTGAAGGAACACTCTTCCCTCCCCTCTCGCTGTGTATGTATTTACCTTTACCCAAGCAGCATCCAGCTAGATTCCGTGGCGTTACTTGTTCTGAAAACGTGCAGGGAAAAAAACAAGGCTTTATTTCAACAGAGATCACATGAACCCGTTTGATCCGCCATTTGTTTCAAGTTTGTGCAGCAGCTACTGTGGTGCCATCTTCTCTTGTAGATGCTAATGCTACGTCAGATTTCAAGCTGAAAATCCTCTCCCGCCTCCACTTTCCACTGAAACGCGCACAGAGATTTCCGACGATGACAGGCCTTGTTTCGCCCATTGTAAAACAATTTCTGAGTATGGCTCCAAAGACATATTTCTTGGTTGTTATTCATATGAGAATATGAATAATGCTTATTTTTGGTCGTTTTTTTTTTTCTTTTTTGTTGACTTTGAATTTCTTTTTATGAAGAGAAATTTAAAAAAGGAAAATGCTGCATAATCAAATTGTTGGTTTTGTGCTTCAAAAGGAAAGTCAAATAAACCAGTCTTTTTTTGTTTTTTTAATTCCCATTCATAAACAGAAAATCCAAATACCACAATATAAACGGACCTCCCACCTGTTATATTTCACTTCATAATCTGATGTATTGCTAACATTCATGGAATACAAATGTATAATAGACAGTTCAAATATAAATGAACATCAAAATTAATTCACATACAGTCTTGTCTTCACAGGTGAACTGTAGTGACCAACACTCAACAGCACTGGGTGATAGTACATACAATAATAAAGATAATTCATCTTTTTTTTAACTTTGTTTTTATTGCTTTTTAAAGGTAATTTATTATTGGCACCCCTTCAACAATTCCGGATTCTTGCAGAAAAATCGTGATTTTATATTTCCTGCCAGGAAATCCCACTGATTCTTAGGGAGTGCAGGCAAAGTTCCGTGCTACGTCACAAGTTTTACCCAGTTCTCCATGTTTACCATTGCAAGCACAATGACACTGGTTGTTTTTGGTGCATTTTGTGGTGATAGTTGACAACAACACACTTCCAACATCTTTTCAGTCACCAAGGAAAGCTGTCACGGCAATGAAAGAAAAGAAAGGAAGAGGAAAAGTGTATTAATCGACATTGAGTTTCAAGGAATAAATAATATTAGAACAGGGTTTCCTTTTTGTCATCTTCTACAACATTGATTCACCAATAAAACCCATGGAGTTGGATCAGTGGTAGTGAATGAACACACTGGGTTTACATTCGATTAATGATATATTTTGTTGAAAATGTGATTTTGCTTCAACTTTTTCTGTTTTTCTGCACAGCACTGCACATACTATAGCTGAACATAGACGGGTATACAATTACCTACGGTAGCCTTGCATGCATATCCAATATAATTTCGCCCACTATTGCATCTTCATATGAACAAAGATTTCCACCTAAAAACACTTGTCTAACCGTGGATGAAAAATTGAAGATGGGATGACACTTTTGCATCTTTTCTTTTCATCGTCACTGTTTAAACGTAGCCTCCTCTGATGTTTTACAGATCTGATGAAAAATTGGTGATAAAAGTCTCCTGCAGCTTTAATCATTTCCTTCATAGTGAACAAGTTCAAAGATGACTCCATCACAAGCAGTCCATTTGTTTAGATACCAATGATAAGTTACTTGGGCCTTTTCGGAATTTTTGTTGGGAAGTGCATTGTGGGAAATGATGGACAAATGATACCATCAAATGACAATTTGATAACAAATGACAGATGTCATTCTTCCTGAAGTGGGGTGATGTGAAACACTGTTGGAGCTTGTATCAAAACACCGGTGGCACCAGATCGATGACATATGAAGCTTTGAACGTTATCACTTCAAATGTAACCACTTCAAAATGTTTCAAAGATTTTTAATGGAAACACTTAACAAACAAGTGGTGCCCGGCACAACAAACCCTGCCCCCTCGCAAAAGCTCTACCTCAAGGGTGCCCAATCCTGTTTCCCTCTTTCAACACACCTGACCGTCATTATCAGTCTCATTATAAGTCTTCTGCAGACCTTGATGATAGGCTGATCATTCGAATCAGGTGTGTTAGATGAGGGATACATGTAAAACATGCAGGATAGTGGCCCTCAAGGACCAGGATTGGGTACCCCTGCTCTTCCTGATTTGATTATATAAATCTAAATTGTCATCTCAACTATCTGCACAAACAGTTAAATCAAAGTCTCTAAGTCCTCTCAAGTGTCAATATCTCACTTTCCAAAGATATCTCTGTCCCTCGCCTCGCAAACCCACAATTGGCAAACTGCCAGCATCTCTTTTAAACTTTGTGGAAGTAGGTTGAAACAGTGTTTGACTGTGTGGTTTGTCGAAAACACTGTCCATCAAACTTAGGTTTCGAGATAAGAGCCCTCGAGTGAAACGCCTTCGAAACAGCAGTGGTTCATGAATAGTTTGGGTCATGTGACACAGCTTCGAAGAGTATGCGATTCGAGGCTTCGAACGGTTGTCGCAAGCCCATTTCAAAATGGCCATCACAACCAGATATCATATCACTGAAGCCTTGAAACCTTTTTTTTCTCGACACAGTAGTTAAGAAAGCTTCAGTGCTTCATTAGGCTTCACGTGGTCATCACGACTAAAGCATTGTAGTGACAAAAAAAAATACCACAGACAGATAAGTTATAAGCAAAAAAAGATGATCTAAAACAGTCCTCATGACCCAGTGTCCTGCATGTTTTAGATGGAACCCTGCTCTAACACACCTGATTCAAATGATTAGCTGATCATCAAACTCTGCTGCACGACCCACTGCTTTGAATCAGGTGTGTTAGACCAGGGTGACATCTAAAACATGCAGTACAGTGGGTCCTGAGGACCAGGGTTTTAGATGTTTCCCTCTTGCATCGCACCTAGAAACCATTCCATCATTATCAGGCTTCTGCAGAGCCTGATCATTAATTGAACAAGGTGTGCTGGAAGAGGGAAACATCTTAAACATGCAGGACACTGGGTCACAAGGACGGGACTTGAGAAACCACTGATCTAAAGCACTTATTCTTTGTTTATCTTCACCTTCTGGGGGTTAGGGGGTAATTTTGAACTGACTTGTGGTTGCATCTGCCTGTTTATGTGGGGTGGTGCCTTAGCTGTAGCTCCACCCCCCTAGGGGCTGGGTGGGTGCTCTACCTGTGCAATTTCCCTATAAAAGGCAGAGCTGATATGCAGTTATTACGAACAAAGCAGTTGATTCAAACTGAAAGACTGCACGTAGCAGGTCAAGATGAAGGTGTGCTGTGTTTTCCTGGTTGTGCTTCTCTGTTTGTCCAGTAGAGCTGAACAGGTGTTTGTCAGGGTAAGTTCTGTTGTTTCTGACTTTATTCCACTGCTTTGTCAATGCATCTTTGTTTATATTTTATCCCATCTCTACTGTCCAATTTAATATAACAATATTTTTGTGGTGTCTATGTAACACCCAACTCCAACCTGCAGTAAGTTCTTACAGTAGGTAGTTTTAGGAGGTGTTGACTACAGCAAGAATCCTCAAAATGGCAAAATTTACAAATTGTCAGGGTGGAAGTAGATTGTGTTATTATGGGGTGTGTAGTCTGCAAAGCCACATATGCCTCTTTTCCAGGAAGAGCTGCACCTAATGTGGCCCTTTAAGTAACTTGCTGTTACTAGCCTCGTCACATATAGTAATTGCATATGTCATAACTTTTCAGGCTATAGCCAGTGAATTTCCTGTGATGGCACAAAGTTACAGAGATCACAATTTGCCCCAAAATGTCCAAGATAATTATGCTATGAAATGAATGATATTGCACTTAATGTTAAGAGTAAAGCCTTTCAAGTGGTACTATGAAATATAGCCTGTATATTGAGGATACTGTTTTGGATAAATGGTAGCATAGCTATGCTATCCCCCTTTATTACCTGTATACTGTAGGTCTAGTCATGCTTCATAGGCAGGGGAGGTGGGCTAAACGGTTGTCTTTCAAATCCCTCTGTAAGCGATAGGACGATACTTCAACTAATCAGCATAATCTTTAGGATGACGTAGTTAGATGGCGGAAAGTTCATGAAGGAGTCTGGAGAAAGTTGCGAATGACTAAACAAAATTGGGGATTATGGATCTTAACGGTTGTTGTCACTTCTGTAAAAATATTTTAAAGCTTCCTGATGTTTTCTCACATTCTTCACTCACCTTTGATAAAAGGAAATCACCACCGATTGTTGATCTTCTTCTCTGATTGTTTCCGGTTGTTTCTCTCCAAATCATTGCAGCGACACTTTGTTACACTTGCCCTCTGACTCTATACTTCACTGTGATTCATCAGCCAGTTTCAGGGAAATCTAGCCAAAAGTTACATTGAGCATAACTAGACTAATATGGTAGCACATTAGATTTGCTGCTGCTGGGGAGGTCTAGCATGACTAGGGTAGATAAATGGATTACACAGGTAATAATTTTTCATGTCTGGAAAAAGATAAGCGCAGATTTACAATAAATTTGGGCCTCAGTATATATTTAATACACAGCTCCTCAAGGGCTGCTGTCCTGCACATCTTACAGTAGGTGTTTCAGTGTAACACACCTGATGAAAGGGAGACATCTAAAACATGCAGGACAGTGGCCCTTCAAGATAGGGTTTGAAACCGTTTAGGCCTTTACGGACATTCAACTGTTTTCAGTGACTTTTTGAGTGAGGTGTGCTCTACAGCAGGGGTCTCCAACCTGTTCCACAAAGGGCTGGTGTGGCTGCAGGTTTTTGTTCCAACCAACCAAGAGTTCACAGTTTGACCAATTAACTCTCTGAAGACTGAGATCAGTTGATTAATTGATTGACATCTGATGTGTTGCTGTTTGGTTGGAACAAAAACCTGCAGCCACACCGGCCCTTTGTGGAACAGGTTGGAGACCCCTGCTCTACAGCTTATATTTACTTGGTGGTTTATTGCCCATTTTATATACTCTTCAATGAAAACAAATGCCTCGCTGACAATGTAGACTATAATTGAAACAAAAAATACTCAAAACTTGGTTACTAAAACATATGAATGGTGATGCAAACAATTAAAATGTAGAATTAACTGAATATAAAGTATGTCCAAATACAAAGTTAATATGGGCAACTCATTGCTGCTAATTGACATTTACACACTGACTATGGAGCTTCTGAAACAGTGATGATTGCAAAATATCGATACCTCAGACACTAGATCTTTCTACTCTAAAATCAATTGAAAATGTTGCTACTTAAGTCATTTGAGGTAAAGTATATACTTAATAGTAGCATGATGAAAAGTAAATAAACTATTGAGATGTTGTCTAAATGACACGTGGTTGGTGGGACTACTAAGTGCGTTATGTGTAAGCGCAGTTCCATGCTGCTCTCACTCAGTCAGGCTGTAGACTAGGGGTCTCCAACCTGTTCCACAAAGGGCCGGTGTGGCTGCAGGTTTTTGTTCCAACTAACCAAGAGTTCACAGTTTGACCAATTAACTCTCTGAAGACTGAGATCAGTTGATTAATTGATTGACATCTGATGTGTTGCTGTTTGGTTGGAACAAAAACCTGCAGCCACACCGGCCCTTTGTGGAACAGGTTGGAGACCCCTGCTGTAGACACAATAGGTGTCAAACTCCAGTCCTCAAAGGCAAGTGTCCTGCATGTTTTAGATATTTCCCTCTTTCAGCACACCTGGTTCAATTAATGATCAGTTCATCAACCACTTCTACAAAAGCCTGATAATGATATAATGGCTTCCAGGTGTGATGGAAATATCTAAAACATGCAGGCTGGCCCCCGAGGACTGGAGTTTGACACCCCTGTGTAGGTGCTTTCCCACTGTAGGGACCTTTTTCATTCCTGGAACCTTTTTTCCCTCATGTTTCCGAATCATAGGAACTACATAGAACCTTTTTCACCCCTAACCGCAGGCAGGGTCTTCTTTAATTTCACGGGAACTATATGATGTTGGTGAGGCACCTATTTCTGCATACACAAATCACTGAATCAAGTGTATGAAGGGAAGATCAGAACAAACAATCAATTCACATTTTGACAGTCATCTTCTGAACATGTTTTTAAGGTTAATTGGCCAAACAAATGTGGTCATGTGGGTCTGATTGTGAGATATATGTAGTTTGGTGATGTGTCCACCCCATGACCCTTGAAAGGACTAGGCAGTCTGGAAAAGGAATGATTTTTTTGGGAACCTGTTCATAAGACTTGTCTTTTCCATCACTCAAGCAGAAAATCTATCAATGAACAAATGAAAGTCATCTTTAAAATTTTGGGAGGATGACCACATGGTAATATTTGGCTTTGTGACATGCAAGATGTTCCCACATGCACTTTCTTTGCCCAGTTAAAGTTTGAGACGATGCACTGCTTCCTGTGAAGTTGTCTTTTCAACACATCGCAGTGTAGTCACTTCAAAACCCCTACAATCAGAATATCTGAACTGTTTTTCTTTTGCTTTCTCTTCTTTTTCAAAAATCTATCTTTCTGCTTTCAGGCTGGAAGCCAGAGCTACCCCTTAGAGACAGTGAGAGTATTGAGGGAGCTCATCTACATGGACGATCAACCTATTTGTTCCAAGCCTCTCCTGCCACAGATCTTCAGCCCAATGTGCAAACAAAGGAACAGCCACCACATTATCAACTACCTACGTAAGCATAAACACCATGGAAGCACCTGGTTAAGTCTAATTCAGTGATGCAACAATGTTCCTCTTGAAATAAACTAATTAACTAAAAAATAAACTAACTAAAATTCCCCTTTGTGTTTTCTGATTGACACATAAATGGTAAAGTGCTACTCCCCATAGGGGGCTGCATGAATAAAGTCATGCAATGAAGCATTAATTTTATACAACCTTGACCTTTAACTTTAGTGGAAGACTAGTGTGAGATGAGGAAAATGCACATGAAGTTCTCACAACCCGGCTCTAGAAAAGAAGGGGAAATGCAAGTATTTAAAGTAGAACGCGATGTGTGGATGAGCGGAAAGTTTGTGCAACATTGTCGGGCTGAAATGAACAGAAGAAAACCAAACATAAGTTACTGGAACTAGAGGAGAAAACCATATTAGACTATTGGATGCAGCCTTAAATTGGCGTTTAAATTCAGTTTCAGGCAGTCCAGTTTGTTTTCCAGTGAGTGTACATTGGCAAGCAGGACTGATGGAAGCAGTGGTTGGAACAGATTATCTATTAGCTTAGCTGTAAATCCACCGCAACAGCCATCTTCTGCTTCCGATGTCTCCGGAGGTGGCCTCTGTGGGGGGGGGGGGGGGACTCCGCTGTAGGACGCTGGATCTGACCAGCGTAGCAGACCGAGGTCCTGTAGAACAATCTGTGTCTCCGGGCTTACGGAGTACAAGTTTTTAACAATTTTTCTTAAGCTGATAGTCTGCCGGTCATATACTCTTCTTGCACCGTTCGGCAGAGTCCTGCACGGGTCCGGGTACCCGCGGGTGACCCGTGGGTGAACCGCAGATTTTCACGAAACGGGTGAAAAATGTTGTGCTGTGTCGGATACGGGTTCGGTTCGGGTCGGACGTGGGTGATCGCGGGTCTAATTTGCGGTTCATAGGCTAAAAACTGTTCTTTAGTTTGGACTTGTATAGCTGCCTCCTGTCGGCTTCCTTCTTGATGCGTTTTTCAAGCGTGTGTGTGTGTGTGTGTGTGCGCGCGCGAGCTCACGTATAAAAATAGTTTTTGAATTTATTATTTGTCTGCTCCTGTTTAACAACATTTTTATTTGGCTCTGCCTTGGCTATGTCACTGTTCAGTATATTCGTGGCAATACATTTTGTATTTAAGTTTGACATTTTGTATTTAAGCTGACATTTTCTTCCGGGTTCGGGTCGGATATCGGGTTCATTTATAGCGGGTCGGTTCGGGTGCGGATTTATAATTTTTTTTTCGTCGGAAAACGGGTCGGATACGGGTTTGAACATGACGGGTACAGGCGGTTGCGGTTTGTCAAAATCAGAACCGTGCAGGACTCTGCCGTTCGGCGGAACTTTTGATACTAAAAGCGTTCGTCTAGGTGGCGAAATTACCGTTAAAGTGGTTGTGTTACCGGGAGCCCCAGCAGCTGCTGCCAAACAGGGAGCTGCTCTGTGATGAATGAGGGTCAAAGGGTAACGAAAAGCATCATCGGTAGTTCCCTCATAGCCAATGGAATGCTACGTACAGTACGTATGTGACGTATTTACGTAATTCTGTAGTTAGGTATAGTGTACTGTATTTATGTCTCGGAGGTTTCACTTTCCTTTCATAAATAGAAATTTCTTTCGTATTCAGAGAAAAAGAAATTGAGGTAAAGGTTTTTTGTAACTTGGAATTTTCGTTAGCTGGATGTTTCATAAGTAGAGGTATGACTGTATTTTCAAACTATGGTTGTCAGACACATGACTGAATGATTCACAAATGTGCAGCTAGATTTTTAACAGAATGGCTCACTGCCTCACAGATGCTTGTGCACAAATGGAAAATATGTGTTAAGATGTATACAGTATTAGTTATTTTAGTGGTCTAACTGTTAGTCTGTAACACTAAAAAACCACAGACCACCCCATGGAGCTAATTTATCTAATTTGACTGCAGGACATGGAAGTCCCTAGTAAATAAAGACTTGTTGGTTTGGTATTGAACTCTTTCCTGCATCATAAGATATTGCATGAAGCTTATGTGAAAATAGACTTGGCGGATGTTCTCTTTGATACAGAAAAATACTCTGAGATGCTTAACAAGTTCTGGAGAGTTTGGAAGGAAAAGGTAGCAAACTGATTTAGTGAACAATAATGACTCTGCTTTTAGAAACTAGAGTTTAAAAATATGAACATAAAATATTAGTAATATGATTTGAATGAAAACTGCTCTGCACATTATATTTAATGCCAGGGATGAATATTACTTCAGCTTCTATAAATTAAATCTCAATCGTTGAAAAATGTCAGAACTAATGTTTTCACTTGTCAATTGTTTCACTTGTCAATTCCTCCCAATGGACAAATATTTTTAAATGTATAGAACTAAAATTCAAACCAATAGTGATGATTCATTGGGTTAATCTGCATTTATTACTTCCTGCTTCACTGAACAGGCCCAGGTGTTATTCCGTTTGCTCCTGTGAGTTCCTGACTTCACTGTTTTTCTGTCTTTAACAAATCCTGTAGTGGTCAACAAATGGCTTTAGACATTAATATGTGACAAGCGAGATATAAAAGCAAAAAAATCCTCTTTAGGAACCTTTAAACTTATTGGAGGTAGACTCTACACTTGTCACTCTTCTAATGCGGAGCCTGTTTTTATAAAGAGTATTTAACAGAACTGAAAAGCAGGCTCTAGGGTGATAAACATAAACTAAGAAGAATGTCCTGTGCTTTTTTTTTCAGTGGAAGCCACCAGGAATCTACATGCCTGTCAATTGTGTTACATCCCCGCCTGCTACGGGTGTATTCGCTTCCACGGACACTAATGAAATGTGTCAAAGCAGCATCAAGGATTTCACAACTGTTCTGTTATTCAATGTAAAATCAGCTGTTCTGCCCTGTTTCAACATTACTTGTCTTGCTCATGTTTTGACCATGTAAATTAAAGAGACTGCTTTGCATCCTCAAATTTGTGGTTTAGTCTTTTGTCCACTGTCAACCCCACGGTGGATATACAAATCCTGTCTGTCCGTCCGGGAACACTATACTCTCAATAACAGCTTTGATGCAGGATTACCAAATTCACACCACACATGCCTCTCATGAAGACCTTTATGTCTTTTTGACTTTTTTAAGGATGACATCTGGTGGAGGTTTTATATATTACACTGTTTTTTATACTACACTTTTTACCTGATTAGCGCTGCAATGTGGAGGCTTCTGATTGGTTTACACTTTTTTTAAAAAACATCTCTTCCTGCTTATATGTTATGTTTGACTCCCTGATGAAGGCTTGGATGTCGAAACGCGTTGGGGTCTTTTATAGGCTTTTGTAACCAAGCCGATGTAATGAAGGCTTTTTAAATTTTCACATATAAGATAATGCCTTGGAATTTATTCTCTTTTTTGTCTTACACTGCCTGTCTTGTTTTATATATTATGAATAAAGTTAAAAATAAATAAATAAATAAAAAATAACTTCCGGTTAGGGGTGGAGCAATGGTGGAGCCTTTGTACCCATCTTCCCTGCAGATGAGTACTCGTGGCAATCATTGAAATGTATTGATAAGATTAGTGGTTTAACAGCTATTAACCAGTTTAGATCAGTAGATGCTTTTGGTTTTTGAGGGTCATTGGACTAAATACAGGCTCGTAGATGCTATGAAACCATGACGTCGGTAGTTTGCTTGTTTTTTTTTTTATTATTTTTTTATTTGGTTTTTTTTTGCCACTTTAGATGGATTTGATCACTTTGTCATTTCAATATGTTTTGGCTGACGTTTTCCTTATTTTTCAGCTATTTTGCTCATTTTTTTCCCCTCATTTTTGTATATTTTCTCCAATGAATGAGGTAAAACTATATAGCACACCTGACAGTTGTTATCATTCTTCTGCAGCACTTGATGATAGGCTGATAGAAGGATACATCTAAAACATATTGGATTGTGGCTCTCAAGGACCAGGGTTGGCCACCCCTGATCTAAAACCTACAGGACAGTTGGTCATGAGGGCTGGTTTAAATCAGCTTTTTAAGATTCATGTATTTATTTTTTTTAAGTTTATAACCTCTATCTGTGTCATGGTGATGGTGGGGGGTGGGGGTTCCGTCACTACAATGCTTCACTGTTTACTTTAGGTTTTAGTCGTGATGGGCATGTGAAGCCTCATGAAGCATGATGCTCTCCGAAGGATTGTGTCGAAAAAAAAAGATTTGCTTCAAGGCTTCAGTAATGGTGACATCTGGTGGGTAATTGAAGCCATAGCACTTTCATTATGATTATATAGTATATGCATGTATTGTACATAGTCTCGTCTCATCATCTGAATCCACTTTATCCTCACTAGGGTCAATAGGGGCTTAATCCAGCTACAATGGGCGAAGGCGGGATACACCCTGTATGAGTCTCCAGTTCATCTCAGGGCTGAACATATATAGACAAACAATCACTCTCACATTCACACCTATGGACAATTTAGATTAACTAATTAACCTATCAGTGCATGTATTTGGATGGTGGGAGGAAACTGGAGTACCCGGCGAAAACCCACGCGGACACAGGGAGAACATACATATTGTACATATTATAACAACATAATATTTATCAACAATGAGCTACTTATTATCATTATTATTTATTATTTTTATTATTTTATTTTATTATTATTTTTACTTATTATTATTAATGGCCACCGGTCACCTTCAGTACGTTACAATGTGCAATGATGCTATTTTTCAGTACTGATTTTTATATATGTTTCTTTCTTTAGTTTTTCTTGCTACTTTGTACTGTGATCTTTCTTGTGTGTATTCTTGGTGTTGTGCTGCTGTTGGAACCTTGATTATTAAATAATTAAAACTCAGAACTTTGTAATAGGTATTGCTTGAAAGTCAGTTTTCCTACTTGGCAAAGTCAAAACAAATATAAAAAGCTTGAAATATATTTATTCACATACTATCTATATAACATTTAACCATTTTGGTTGAGTTACAGAAATGTATGTATAGTACTTTTTCAGGATATTATAATTTTCAGATTAGTACCTGCATTTGCATGCTTTAAACCAGGGGTCTCAAACATGCGGCCCGGGGGCCAAATGTGGCCCGCCAAAGGTTCCAATGCGGCCCCTGGGATGGATTTGCAAAAAATACCATCCCGTTTTAGTTCAGGTTCCACATACAGACCAATACTATCAAGAGTCAAATTTTAACAGAATAACCTACAAAAAACTATGACTCTATATTTTCTTCTCACATTGATGTGAAAATAATTTCCATTATGCCCATAAATAATGACAACTTCAAATTACTGTCTTTGTTTTAGTGCAAAAAATAGCATTAAATTAGTAAAATACTATCCTGTAACAAGAAAATGTGGAAAAACTTAAACAAATATGAACATCCCAAAATGTTAAGCTAAATGTTAACAATTTAGCGTCTTTGTAGTAGATCTGCTCCATAACGCATGGGAGTAAACAATAAATTGAGGCATAATATTATTAGAATTGCATGTATTCTTCTTGAGATATAAAGATTTTTTCAGGTTATTCACACCTTGTTTTTTGGGCTTTTTTTTTTAAAAGTAAGTATTTTCTTAAGTTTGTTTAAGTTTGATGTTAATTGGGTTTGTTTGCACTAAAACAAAAACAAAAATTTGGAATTGTCTTTTTTTTTTCTAGGTCATTATGCTATTATTTTACTGGTCCGGCCCACTTGAGATCAAATTAGGCTGAATGTGGCCCCTAAAAGTAATGAGTTTGAGACCCCTGCTTTAAACAAATACTACTGTCAAATAAATCTGAAATCATATCCTAAAGTTACTTCATATGGAACCAGGTCCCTTTTATCTAGTAATAGAAGCTGCGTTTGTTTCAACAACAATAAAATGATCACACATACAATTAAATACATAAAAATAAGGAAAAATGTAGTTTAATCAGATTTAATGAGTAAAATACATATAGACAGTGATGGCTCAGTGATTGGAAACCAGAAGTATGAGAGAGTGAACCTTTTTCTGCTTAAATCATTTATTTTATCCACATAGATCATCTATCCAAAGTTTCTTCTGTAGCCACAGGATGACCTCTAGTGGCTTTTTGGCGACTAACAACTCGTCAATGTTGAAGTTATGGACATTTTCTAACGCCTGAAAACTCTAATTACTAAAGTAGCCTGAGTAAAATATATGCATGCTAACTTCCGGTTGCATTTTTTAGTTATGCTAATTTGGTGTTAGCTAAGTAATGATAATTTAATACTGTATAATAATAATAATAATATTAATAATAATAATAATAATATTAATTTAATTCAGTAATTTAATACTGTAAGTAGACAGCTGTTTAAGCCAAAGTTACCAGAGCTTTGACTAAATGTGTGGTGAATTTTAATGAGCATATCTTTGCTGAGTCCTTGAGTTTGTAGCCTATACTTGAGCTAGTTGTAACTGTATTATACTGTGACACTCTTCTGAATTAACGTTGGCTTTGAAATAATTTAACAGTATCTTTAAAAGAATTCTCCATAGTAACCATGACTATCTTTCCTCCATTCTGTCGTACCGGTGTTTCTATTACAGTCCTATGGCTCGTTGGTCTAGGGGTATGATTCTCGCTTAGGGTGCGAGAGGTCCCGGGTTCAAATCCCGGACGAGCCCATGTATTATGTCCTTCAAAGTATCAAGGAAGTATGTTGGTGCCACAAACAATACCTCTAACTTCACGAGGAAACAGAAACGAAACAAGTTGCTGAAGATAAGTGCACAATTTCACGCAGAACTGTTCTATTTTCTTGTCTACTTTGTTTTTGATTCATTGTTTTAAGTTGAAATGGTCTGGATTTTAGTTGTTGTATAAACTGGATAGCATGATTCCTAAAACTTTTCAGCCCCAAAAATAAATGTTGTCTCCTCTGCTCCCAAATTTACAAAATTACATCACACCTTACATCTTTTGTGTCATATTTGTCTGTTAAAACTTTTTCATATTCTATGATCTTTTACATTTTTGTTCTATGGTCGAGGTTTATTATTATTATTATTATTATTATTATTATTATTATTATTATTATTATTATTATTATTATTATTATTATTATTATTATTATTATTATTATTATTATTATTATTATTATTAATTCATTAGAGTTATTTATAGGTGTCTTTCAGGACAACTAAAAAAATAAAACACAATTAAAATACACACATATATATAAAATAAAACATAGTTACATAAAATGGCAAAATTGGGATATAGAATTATGGAATAGGGAAGGCTTGTCTGAATAAATTGGCTTTAAAATGAGATTTGAAGGTGGTAACAGTCTTTGTGTTCCAGGAGGATGTTCCAAAGATGATATTAGAAGATTAAAAATATATGAATGTGTTGTACTCTGACAGGACTGGTATTCAAGCACAATGCTCCTCAGAATAAAAGCAGTGGAATATCTTCAAAATTGCATCACTAATAAAGAAAAAAATAAATCAAAATAGCTAGTTGGCTATAGTTTTAAACACAATATTGGATTAAATTGTGAAATTGTATGAATGAATAAGAGAATGGAGATTACTCAAAATAATGTGTCTCTTTACTTTAAAACATTGCACATCAGATTCAGTTTTCACAATTCTAATAAGGTAAGTTTTATAAGTATACAAATATATATGTTAAATGTAATCAAATATCCTAAAAACATTAGGCCAGTAGTTCCCAACTGCATTGGGAAACTAGCACATCCAAGTTTCCTTCTTGTCTTACCAAAATGTCTTTATCTTTGCACATTTTATCATGGAAAATTGTAGACTGTTGGTGATCCATAATAATGGCTCTATAACCCATTTTAAACCCTGCTGTTAAATTTGGGAAAGACATGCATAAATACCATAATAATATGATTTTTTTTAATCTCTATTTGTGTGATAAATGCTGTAAATGCTTCTGTTACAGTTGAAAACATATACATGATACTTCATCTTGGATATATAATACATCATTACAGATGTTATAAAGCATAGATTAAATTAACCCTATTATAACAATAACATCTTGAAACTGACTATTTATATTTTACCTCTTAGAGAAAAAGCAGTAACTTCATTCAGCAATGTTGCAATAACTGGTAAGTTATACCTCATCATGTGACGTAAAAAAGTGCATTTGTAGTGATGAGTACTTTCTGTTTCTTTGTGCACCAATTCCCTTTAATGTCCACCAGAGGGCAGTCCATTCTAAACAATTATTTGTTAAGTGAAGAGCATGCAGACAGCAGCAGAAATAGACCCTCTGCTTCACTTGAATTTAATTATTATGGATTCAAAGGCCAAGATAAAACTCAAACGACACGTCAGTAAACCTGTCAACACTGTTTTTCTGTTCCTTGTACTATGTATACTATGTACTTGCTAATGTTGACTGAACAATGTATGATGTTAGACCCTTAGAAAATTTGAAAAGTCTAAAAATTTACTTTGGGCTGATCCCTAACACTGGGCACCCTTATAATTAATGCTGACAAGAGGTTACAAAAGTTTTTTAGATTAATTGTAATATAATGTAATGTAATGTAATATAATTATCTAAATAATCTATTTTTTAATGTAACCGAAACATTACTGAATAAAGTCCATAACTTCAATTTCACATCTGTACATTTTTGTGGCAAATCAAAAGATTGATATCACAAAAATGTGTTTTCTAAAGACACTTATTGTTTTGAACTTCAATAGATGCAATTATTTTGATTTACATTCTGCTGTATTTAAGACTAGTGCCAAGTGCTGCCTGTAATGTCTAGGGGGTGGGGGTGGGGGGGTATTGCTGTGTTCTTTTGTCAATCTCCAAATAATTAGAAATTAAAAATACAATAAAACATCAGGTCCATCAGCCCCACATCGCATGTGTGTCTGTCACTGTCTTTTACTTCACCTTAGATGAAAAAAAAACATCACGGCCATCTGAAGACACATCCGCTAGCTAACCTGAGTGAGCAGCGGTGCAGACAACGTGCTCCTTTTTTCCAAACATAATGTGGACAGTGTGGTGTGTGGCTTGGTCGCTGCCTTAAACTTTTTGCACTTAATATAAAAAGTGAGAACAGACGTCTGGACAGTCTGGTTTTAGAGCCGTGGTTCCAGACAAAATGTGGACATGTGTTCAGTTAAATTTAACAGGAAACTCTTTGCTAACGTTAGCCTTTGTTTTGTTGGGGTTAAAATGCTGATGCTTGTGTCTTGTCAGTGGACATTGTTACGTTGCAGTGAACTTTAATACAAGTTGGTCTTTGCTGGACAGACGTTTGTCTGTGTTTTTTTGGGGGGGTTAGCAGCGTGTCTGTATTGTTCCTCAACTAACAATGTGATGTCATCACGACACATTGACTCGACTCCGACTTTATTGACAGATAGGTCGAGTTGAAAAACACTGAAGTTGATACAAAAACTGTAAAGTTAGAGATTAAAAATTTGATTGATGTGACTAGAAAACATAACTCTCTAAATAAGACTAATTCATTCATCTTAATCAATGCTTAGAATGACATTTTCTTCTCAGTGTTTTTATTTTCTCATACTGTTTTCCACAGATAACTTGGGGGTACGTCCATCCACCAATAGATATATTTTTCTCCATCCTTCCTTGGCCCATTAAAGTTATCTGGTTGAATTTTCCAGACATCATTCCAGGACATACTGCAAAAAATGTTGAAAAGTCTTTCATTGGAAGAATTATTCTAATACTATACTAAATTATACTGCATTTATCTCACTTGTCACTGAAGTATGAGTGAATCGTTTCATGTGGACCTATCCTACCGGCAGGTCAAAACTAAGTCAAAACACATCAGGTTTTGGGTTTACATAACCCCTCACACACATAGACACACACACACACTCCCTGCACATTCTTCAACCCCTTTGATAAACCCATATGGTTACTGTACATTTACAACCATTTGTATTTACCTGACAGCCCTTTCCATAAAAAGCACACAACATGGAGATAAAGGGAATTTATATAAAGAAGAGTAGAGTCGAAGTCAATACTTAAATTCACAAATCACTTTGTGTGTATGGATGCATGGTCACTAAAAACAGGACATGAGGCTAAAAATTTAAACAAGATGTAAACTAATATTATGAAGCCAGTTTGGAAGGACTTTAGTCTATTTTAAAAATAACGTTTACAGAGAAAACGAACAAAGTTTCAAATAAAACAAATTGTTCTATTATTCTTATAGAAAATTACACATGGAACACAGTAAAAAAGGAAGACAGAAATGATGTTCTACTATTTTTTTTAATATCTTTTTACTGTTTGAAAGGGACACTTAGGGAATGAATCTAATCATACAAGGCAGCGTGATTCACAAAACTGGCTGCTGTTGTGTTTAAATGGGTATATTCTGAATGTAATATGAGTGGACACAATGGTTTATGCACAATACCTGAAGTGAGATTGATGAAAAATGTCCATATCTGGGTTAGAAAAAACACGAAGATTCTCAAACTTAGCAGAGTCTTTATTTATAGGTGTATATACGATCATTTACAGCTATGTTTTCCAAATCAAAAGCACTGTATTATGGTCTTATTTGTGACCACAATATTTGATTAAAATAATGGCTCAGAGCAAGAGTATAATTTTGGGGGGTTTTAATCTGAGATCATCCTTATGTAGTTACATTCTGGGGGAAAATATGTCTAAATTTGTCTTTTACTATTGGGTCTAAAAAGTACCAAAATTAACCCGGTTTCATAGAAGAACCCATTTGGCCTTTTTCTGTCACTGGGCAGTTACATAACAGGTGTGAAGGTAGAAAAGGTTAAAAAAAAAAAAAAAAGGTGTGTATGGTAATACTCTCTCTGTAACCAGTGGGTCAATTAACAGGAACTGAAGTTATTTTTTTGTGAATTTGAACATATGTTTACTGACCACAGAAAATGAGTCAGTTCCCATTTGTAGTTTTCAAAAAAAAAAGAAAAAAAGAAAATGACGCACATAATGGATTGTTATAGTTTCAACAGCTGCTAAGTACTTTGTAAAATAACAGTCTATTTCTTGTTGGCTCCCATATTCGTGTCCTGTTTCAATAGATACTAGTTAATACAGTTATAACTGAACACTTACCTCA